>CAJVPU010000782.1:0-15464 GCA_910591775.1 Dentiscutata heterogama | reverse complement strand
ATTTATATGAATCTATTAAAAACTCATTTTTCAAAAAATTGTAAAAATAGGCTGTTTCTATTGACAACACCCCATATGATCATCTATATCATTTTCTGATAAAAAAGAACGCATTTTACTTCTGCGATAACAATACATTATATTATCTTCCTTATCCTCTTTTTTTGGTGATTTGTTTACTTTTTTATAATAGCAAAGGGCAACTAATGCTGACTTTATATGCTCCTTTTCATTAAGCTCGATTTTAAGAACTTTTGTAATTTTATCTCTAGCATTTGCTAATAATTGGAGCATATATAGTGTTTTATTATACTCTTTATGATCAGATATTGGTTTAATAAATGCATATCTCAGATTTTTTATAGATAGAACTATGGCTTTCCAATTACTTAATAAATTAAAATTATCATGAGGTCTTTCTGGATCACTAACTCTAATTTGAATAAAGTGAATACCAGTATCTAATACAGCATCTTTTTCTATTAGATCTAATGTTTTAAGAAACTCAAATTCTTCTCGAGATAAATATTTATCTAAATCCATAGTATTTTTATTGGATGGGCCAGAAGAGTCAAAGACTTGATCCAAAGAGGAATTAGAAATTTGATGCTTTGTATCATCACCTGCTTCTGAATTGATTTGTGGATTTGAAATTGGAATTGTAGTAGGAATAACTTGAGGTCGACATGGAAATTTTCTATTTTGAAGATGTTGAGTAAGCATCTATAACTTTTTGAATGATTTATTATATCTATTATATGTATAAACCATTTTGTATATACTATATAGTTACAGAAGTATAATATATTACTTATATATAATCTTTTGTTTAATTAATTATTTGTATATGAGACCTAGCCCAAATTTTGTGACTTTTATTAAAATTTTGTTACCCTTTGGTATATATATATATATATTTTTTGTTACTCTTTGGTATATATAGTTATATTTTTTGCTACCTTTTTGATATATATGGGTCACATTTTTTTGTTCTAGTAAGTAGTAAAGAATTGTCTTTAGAATAAATTCTGCTATATTGAATAATATTAGTATCCTTTTTGTTATAAATTTGGGTAAAAGAATATGTTCTAGATATATAACAATATTGGTATACTAGTTGAGATTTTTGATGCATAAATGATAGCAAACAAGATAGCATAAATAATTGTTATCTTTTTAATATAAATTTGAGCAGAAGATTGCATTCTAAATATACAAAAAATGATATTGCTATACAAGAATAATGACACAACCACAAATTTATCGTCATTTGAGTGACAACACAAAAGCAAATTTATACCCCACTATAAAAAATGATATCCTTTTTAATATAAATTTGGGTAAATAAATGAGTTCTAGATAATTTTTATTAATTTGATGATGCAAAAGCAAAATTATATGCAAGATTGATATCAGTAACAAAAAGTGTCAAGAACTTCTAAAATGCTTCTACTTTTGTATTTATTTGTTATATATCTGTGTTTATTTGTCATATTCTGTGTTTATTTGTTATACTTTGTATTTATTTGTTATACTTACTATTTATTTGTCGGATTCTATAGCTAACTGATTATTTAGCACACTACTATAAATATATTTCTAACAGATCTTAGTTATCTTATAAGAGAACTATCACTTATTACATAAATATAACTCCCTTCTCTAGGCTAACAATTTTTCTAATTCTGGTGCTCTAGAAGTTAATTTCACCCCAGAGAGGGTGGCTATATTTATATAATAAGTATTAGTTTCTTAATCTTTTCTTAAATTTCTTTTTACTAATATTCTACTATACCTATTCTTGTAGCTCAAGTATCCAACACTATAGATCTTAAATATTTCTGCCAAAATTACTCTGAAAACTATGGTATTGTTGCAATCTATAAAAATAAACCTAATGTTGTTCTTTCTATTCCTAAAAGTTTCTGGCTAATATCTATAACAAGCAAAAAGTTAAACACTATTTTCCTCTTCACTTTCTACTGCCCAGATCACTTGCTTCTACAAAAAATATTATACTAAATTTATTGCCCAAAATGATTGAATTTATAATTTCAATCACAATATTAATCTAACTACTACAAACTTTAAACCAAAAAACTTGTTCAACAATTGCAGAATCTAATATAAACTATTTTATAATTCCCAATTATTCAAACAAATACCTCCAACAATAATAATAACAATACTTCTTCTACACCTTCTACTGTTTTCTATACTCACACATGCTCTAAGTTTTAGATTATAATTACTTGCAAATCTGCTAATGATTAATACTTTCCACAAGATGATATTATTTAGCAAAAAGGAAGTTTTTATAATGCTAGCTGTTTAGCTAGCTCTTCAATCTCTACTGTATCTATACCATTTAATAAAGTTCTTCAACAATGAATTGACCAATTTAACAAATCCTCTACTACTTCTACTACTTCCTTATAGCTACTAACTAAAAGTTCAACACAACACCTCAATAATAACAACAACAACAACAATAATAATAATCCAAAAATTCTATTACTTTATCAGCCCAATTCCAAAAACTAATCCACAACCTAATATTATTTTGCAATTACAACTATAACTAGATTTTTATACTATAGCTACCCAACTTAAACTCCAAAAACCAAACAAGCCAACTCTTTTAAAAATCTTTTTCTATTTATCTTATTACCAAAGCCTTCATTAAACAACTCTAATATGAAAATTAACCTACCTTTATCTCCTTCTAGTAACTCTCTAACATCACCTTCCAAATACAATCTAGTAATCTTAATAATAATTAACATCAAGATAATAATTCTAAAGAATAACAAATTAGTACTCTTTTTCTAAAAACTAATCAAAATAATAACAATAACAACAATCAACCTTCAACCACTAATCAAAACCAAAATTAAAACCAATCTAATACTTTTCCTTCTTTTGATAAACCCAAAATTATTTAATCATATGACTGGTTTCTAAATATTCTGATTATTGCAGATATAAAATTTAATAAAAAACTACAAACTAAACTGTTTTATCAGCTCTTTAGATTTTTTAAAAAATATTTTTATAACTTCTATCCTAGAAAGAAAATCAAATCTAATAAACTACATCAATCTATATATAAAGCATCTTTTAAATATCTTATTTGCACCCTAGCTGGTTTCTATTCAAAATTCTTAACTAATTTAATTTTTAATCACAACTCACATATTGATAAAAATACAACTATTTACTTTGAATATTTAGAAACTACACTAAAAACTATTATCCTTTAATTTACAACATTCTCTATCAAACTTAATTACAGGAAAATTTTTTGCTTCACCTTTTACAATCTTTCCATATAAGATCCAAAACCATATTCAACTTTGTTATAATATATCATATCTTTATCTATTCCTATTCAACAATTACTAGTTAATCAATTTCAAAAAAATTTGCTAAAAACTTTAATCTCAGTTCTAAACATCCCAAAGTCAAATCATTAGTCTAATATGTAATGAAAACTTTTTACTATTTGAAATTAAATTAGATTCTAGATTTAATATTCAAATTCTTTTTAATATTCCCAAAACTATTTTTCTTTAAAATTATCAAATCCTATCTATTAACAATAGTTCAACAAATTCTACCTGAACTATACTCACCAATTCAGTACTCCACCTAATAAAACAGAAATTTACTTTTTCTTTAAAAATAAAATCTGTAAACAACTCATTTTCTAATTAATTAAATTACTATCTAATAGCTTTGAATTTCAAAAAACTACAAGATCCTCTTCAATGTAAAAATAAAGTCACTAAAGCAACCAATTTTCACATGCTCTCCTATAATAGCAGAAACTGCTTCTACTTAAATAAAAAATTCTTTCATAATAGAATCAGCTATGCAAGAACATACTTAACCAATCACTTAATATTTTTTTTAAAAAGGAATCTGAAATACTTAAACAATCTACTCTCAATACTTCTCTATTTCATATTGATAGAAATTATGAAGCTTTTTTTACCAAATCTTGCTCTATCAAAGTTCTAGAAAAAATGGTCAAAGCAACAGAACAGAAAGCATGTTCTATCAACAATATCTTCTCCAGCCCAAGATGCTGTAGCTACTACTTTTTTTAAATATCTCTTCCTATACTATACAACTGCTGCACAAAACCACAACATTCTCAATAAAGATAAAAATAATACTATTACTTTCCTTACTCACAAACTCATCAATACCCATTTTTTAGCATATATTATTACATACTATAATATAATCAAAAACCAATTACCAACTTTTTCCCAAATCTTCAAATATTGCAAAGAAATTGCTTATCCCCAAGCAGAAAATTTCCTCAAGCAAAAATTTAATCTTAACCTTAATTCTATTCCTACATTAAACTCACTCTTTCTTGAGTTTTCTTTTTAATTAACTTGTCTTCTACAAACAATATTGAAGCAGCCACCATCTTACTAAATAATACACCCTTAGTAGTTAGTAAGAAGAATGATATAAATAGGCAGGTAAACAAGCCTATTTACTCAAAAGAGTTTGATAATAACAGTACTTTAATGCTAAACCAAAGTACCTCTAACTTTTACAAAACTATGAAAGCCAGATATACAGTAAGCAACCTTGTAAAAGATACTTTTAAGGTTTAAGTTACACTTTTTTTCATCTCTCTTGAACCTTTTACTTACTTTAACAAATTCTTTATATCACAACATCTTTCTCCAATCCTATCTTCTCAAACTCTCAACTCCTTTTTTCTACATCTACTCAAAACCAGTCTATAAAGTAACCTCCAAGACAAAATTGCTATATTAATCAAAAATGACTATAGTGAAGCTTATATTTATCTCCTAGAAGAACCTTGCCCACTTCCTGACTATACAGTTGTATTCTATCTTGAAATTATTTATTTTAAGCCTTTTATTTCTCTTAATTCTCTTCTTATTATCTATACAACTTTACTACTACTTTATATACTCCTTCTCATTTAACTGCTTTTTCACTTAACTTTTCTGTCTGCACTCATAATATTAGTGGATTTAATCAACAACTCAAACAACAAATTTGGAAAAAATACTGTTTAGCCAATGAACTTGATATTATTTGCTTAACAGAAACCAAACTTGCTAACAACTCATACTACTCACAACCTTACTCAACTCAATTTTATACTTATCATTGGTCCTGCACAGACACATTTAATGTAGGTATTGCTATTATGATTTGAAATCATCTTACTCTCCACATTTACAAGATTGACAGCTATTCTGGATATGCTTTATTTATAGATCTCTTTTTCAAACATGATTTCAAATTTCATATTATCTCTATCTATCTTTCTAGCAACAACTGTAAGATTAAAAATTCAAAATCTTATTATACAATAGATCCAGCAAGCAATTTCTTCCAATTTACTTTTCATTATTCTTAGTGATTTTAATGCTTCTACAAATACAACAATTCTCCTCTCTAACAAATTTAAACTTCTTTAATTTCTTTAACAACATTTATAATGTTGCTACTCACGCTTCTTCTTTCTACCCTATATGGCAAAGCTCAGATACAGTAGTAAAATTGACTATATTTGAAGTTACTATACAATCTTAACTTACTTTACCTTCTTTGAAATAGATAATATTAATATTAATTTACTTAGTAATCACAAAATTTTAATTTTATATTAGTTATTTTCTTATATTTTATTAGGCCAACACAGATACAAAACCTGAACCCATCGAAGAGTCTTTAACTATAAAGCAATAAGCTCTAACAAATAAAATAAATTCTCAAATTAGATCCATACTGATCTCTTTTCTAATTCTACTTCTTTCTCTGTACTTACTAATAAATCTATCAAATCTACCTGGCATAAATCTAAACTAGTATTATCTCAGCTACATTTAAATATATTTCTAAAAAAAATTTACAGTTCACAACTTTCAACGTATATTTTTCTGTGAAGCCTTCCTACTATACTCACGCCTTAAAAAACTTACCAACATTATTTGCCAAATCAAATATTCCCTAAAAACAATTCTCTAATTTCTCTTAATCTAAATTTCAATGTCCTCTAACTAAATTAAGCACTTAGTCTCCAATTATCACCCATTTCTTCATATCACTATCTTCTCTTCTCATGGATTTCTGATACTAACAATGAATAAAAAAATATCTACCATGTTCACAATATCAAAAATATTAAAGAAATTAGTTAACAGATTAATGAATCTATAAGCAAAAGATGTATTAAAATCTAATTTCACATTACTTCTATGATTAATTGCATTCTTAATCACTACAAAAACCCTATCAAGTTTAGCAATATCAAATTAGATAATAATGTTATTACTGACTCCAAAACTATTAAATCATATATTTAACAACACTTTAACAATTGGATTACACTTTGCAATATTAACTACAACATCTTTCAAACTTACTGAAAATTAGAATACAACCTTAAACCTAATATCAATTCTGAATGATATTTTAATATCTTGCTTGATTTTACTCAAGAAGAAATAATTTTTACTATTAGCCAACTTTCCAATAACAAAGCATGTGGTCCTTCAGGTATCAACTATAAACTGATAAACATATTAGCTTTTCTTTTACTCTTGCAATAACCTCTCTTTTTAACCTTTGCTTCAAATCTATACTATATCTAAACAAAGAAAAGAGAGCCATATCTTTTCTATTTCTAAAAAACCTATATTTACAACAACTTACTTAGCAGAAACCTAAATTTCTTAATACATAGCTATGACATAATAACTATATAGTAATTATATAGTTGCTATTAAATTTAATAGCAACTATATAGTTACTATGTCATAGCTATGCATTAAGAAATTTCAAGATTCTGTAAAGTATCTAATACTATGCTTATTAGCCTAGTAGAATATATCAGAAAACTTTATACAAAACTCCTTACAAACCACTTTAATAATATATTATAGCAATGCAATTTTTTTTTACTTTACAACTATGTTGCCCTTTCTGGCAACTCTACTTTCATCTCTATACATATTCTTAACAATATTATTGAAGATGCCAATTGTTAATCTAACCGACTCTGGTTGTTATCACAAGATATAAGCAAAGTATATGATTTAGTTAACTTTGAGCTTTTCAAGCAATCTATTTTCTAACTACAAATGCCATAGCAGCTTATTAACATTCTATCCAATCTTCTTCTTAACTGCACCAACCTAATAATTACTAACCTTGGCCTTACCAACTTTTACTCTGTAAAAAATAGTATCAATCAAGAAGAAACTATTACTTTTCTATTTTGGCAAACCTACTATAACTCTCTTATTACATATATATTAGTCCAATTTGTTGGTTATTCTTTCTTCTCATCATAGCAACTCTTCTTTACTTTACTTTTTTTTTTAATATTAAGGTGACCACTTAGGCCCTTGGCACTTTATTAGTACAAGCAGTTAGGCCATATGTCCGAAGACTTGACCACATGTTACATCAGTATTACAAGAGTACAACTAGCCACATGTACAACTTTTGGTTATCTAATTTAAGTAGTCTGCCCGAAGGTTCTACACTAGCTGCCATACCTATAGCCTAACTAGGAAGCTATCTATTTAAACTTTTTGGTACCACCTCTGTCTCATGCTTTCTTCTAATATACTCTTTCAGGGTAATTTGCCATTAAAGACCCTAAGACTTTAGCCAAACCAACACTATTCTTTTCAGAACGGAGGGCATTTATCCTTGTGGTAAACCTAACAGAATAGTACATGTCCTACATATATGCTTATCTGTGTGTTCAGTAACATTTCTCTTAATTAGTACCTGCTGTGCTACCATCACCCAGTTCGTATCTCAAGCCATCTTTGGATACTGCCACAACCCAGTCCGTATCTCAAGCTACAACCTTCCTAATTTAGTTTCCTGTTACTTACTCTTGCCCTTTCAAGGCTCACAACAACCCCGGTACCCACATTTGAACCTTCTTCTTTCCCAGATTCTTTATTGGTCTCTCCCTTACTTCCAGCTAGCAACCTGGAAAGGTTGGTCTGCCCAGGCTCTAAGTGCCTCATGGTCACCCTTCCCTTAGTACATGCTTTCAAAGCACATGTCCTTTTCCTCTGGTTTGGCATTCTGGCAGTTCGGCTGGTATTTTTTCTCACTTACGGACCTGGTCATTCAGTTCTCCAATCTCAGTCTCCAGTTCTGAATCTAGCCTTTCTGTAGTACCATCAAAGATCACTGCTACTCCCAACTCGGGACTTGCCAAACAGGTTTTTAGTTATTCTGGTTCTCTGGATTTATTGTGTCAAAGCTCTTATTCGAGATGGTGTGACCAAGATTACAGGTATCTAAGCCCAACCGATCGTTGATAACTATTAACCGTATCACAGGCCTAATTTTCAAAATTGTCATCCATGGGATTCAAACTCTAGACCTGCCACTTGGTGTGCAGCAACCCCACTACTTCACTAGGTCACCACATCCTGCCTTTACTTTACTTTCTACTAGCCATCTTTATATCTTTGTATTAGCTTATATAAATGACACTATATAGATTATCCAATCCAAAAATAAACTTAACAAAATTATCAATATAGCAGCTTTTTTCTATAAAATGGCCAATATCCAAGTTAATCTATTTAAGTCTATATATCTCTTTTCTTAACTCCAACCTTACCTCTATTCCTACTTATTAGCCCTTTAAATTCTTAGAATATTAGTTTACTTTAAATAATAAGTACACCCAGCAAATCAAGCTAATTTAATATAGCTAGCCAATATTGCTAACACTAAAAACATTACTGATGAACAAATAACTTATATTATTAATACTATTATTATTCTAACTACTGAATATCAAATTCAAAATATTGTTATTCCTCTACTTGCAACAAAATTTTAAGAAATATTTAACTATTCTAAAACACAAATCACACCTACTAGATCTACATCCAATAGTACTTTATATAACTATAACTTTTATAATCTTCATAGCTTATAGAATATACAACTTCAACATTATATTAGTAGCTTTTTTAACTATATTAATAATACATTTACTTTTGGTCTAACAACTTATATCAAACTTTAACAACTTTAAAACAATTTATAGTCTTCTACTAATATTCTTTATCATCCTAATCCTACAATTAATAGCTCTAACAGATATACTACTACTTTCAAGATTATACAACTTTTTAATTTCTTTAATATCTCTATTCTTTCTAACTTCAACTTTTTTTGGCCCCAAACTATTTCTGGTAGTAACTTTTTTCTTAAAAATATCCTTTTTGTATACCCAAAATATTCTACTTTTAAACAACAACTTCAATACAAAAATATTCTTTTTCTTGAACAATTAAGCTCTGCAGATAACAAAGTATTACTTAACTAGTCTTATTTATTTTCAAAATTCTGTATATTTTTTAAAAAAAAAACTAGTTTGGTTTCAATATTTAGAAAATACAATCTTATCTCACATTTCAAATCATTTAATTTCAATATTTTTCAAACTTATTAGACAAAATTTATTTGCTTATCAAACTAGCTTAATTAATAAATCTCTCATGCCATGAATACTTATTTGAATTGACAATGATATTATTATTAGTCAAGTTTGTAAAGTATATTATCAATCCAGTTTACTTTTAATTAACTACTAGCTACATGATATTACCACTTCTCATTCTACCTACTATCTTTTATTCTCTATTATCAATAAACCCTGCCCAGGATATAATTTCAACTTATATTATATATTTAACTACAGTATTTTAGAGATCTTTTCTATACTATACACTCAATTCTTGGAAAGAAAATCTAATAATAAACTCAACCTAATGCTAACTATATCGATCTAATCCAATCTATTGATATCAAAAAACCTTTTATATTTCATCTCCCCTCTATTAATATCATTAACTCTCTTGTATCTTCTCCATTTCACTATAATAGATTTATAAATTAATTCAAAATTATTTAATAAATATATAATTATATTATACTTATATGTAATTGGACTTGTTAATTAGTATAAAGAACCCTATACAAGATTATAAATATTCTACTAAAGTTGTATTCACACAAATTCCTAATATTTTTTGTACACAAAAGTAAGTTCTTTTGTACTTGGTGCAGCCCAGAACCAAAATTTGAAAATTGCTTTTTGAAATGGCTAATTAACTATTTATCAAAAGGAAAATTACCTATTCAAAAATTCTTATATTCACACAAAATTGATTTAGATTTATTATATAACTAGGCTTTATAATAATATATAAGCCATTTACTAAGATATACATGGTTAAGATTAGTTATGTTAGATTTGAATTTTGTCATTTGATATTTGGAATAAAGAAGTCAAGATAGAAGAAGAAGTGGTTGTTTCTAGTTTTTTTATCTTGACTTTAATTAATCTAATATTTGTTGTTCTAATTCCAAATTTTTATAACTTTTTCAAAATCTCATGAAATAACCAAACCTATATAAGAATTCATATAGACAGGCCTTGTCTTTTTAAAAAAAATAGTTAATAATATCATAACATGCTATTATTTTTCATTTAAAGAATTAATTCAAGATCTTGTAAAAGATATAGCAAATTACTATCTAATAGTTCATGGTGATTAAATTTAGATACAAGCATCTAATATTATTATAAAAAAAAACTTATATATATAATTATTAAAAATAATTAATGTAAAATTAAATTATAATTTTTTATATCCTTAATGCAGATTTTGATTTAAGTAGTGAGCAAAAGCACTCCAAATAACTATTTCAATATGTATTATTGCCAACTACCAATAAGATATATTTGTTATAAATTTCTTTTTATAAGTCTTTTAATTGGCCAATGAAATACTTGTGCATTGCTAAGTGAAAATAAGCTACTACTTTGATTGCATTAACTGCTATTTGATGAAATTTAGTAGACTCTTTAAAAATTTCACTCACAAATAAGTTTATTTGATAGGCATAACAAAGTAAAAAAGAAATATCAATGTATTTTAATTGAAGATAATATCTATATTTGTAAAAAGGTTAATTCTTAAAACTTATAATATAAGTCTAACTTTATTATATATCTATATATCTTGCTGAGGCATAAAAAGATATGCTATTACAAACAACTATTATTGGCTTTACTTCTATTTGACTAATTTTAGTAAATATTACTTTAATTTTTTCTATAATATCTTTCTATCTTTGTCTTTTACTATTATTATCTATCTCTTTTAGACTAATATCTCTCCTTTAGATATAATAAAAACTATACTTATAATATTTTGACTAATTATGTTGGTTCAACTATCAATAGCAAGTGTCAATCTAACAGAACTATTTTTAAGTTTTTTATCATATTATTTTCAAGATCTTTTATTTTATGATTTAAAATTCTTCCACCTAATGATCGATATCCAAGTAATTTTAGAGTAAGATTTATAAAATAAAACAACTTCTGAACTTCTCTATTTTGTATTCATTATAATAAAAATCTTGTGAATACTATTGTATAAAATAGAAAAGAAGGGATGGGGTCCTGTAGCCTAGTGGTCTAGGCGCCTCTCCCTCCACAGACAAGGTCGACGGTTCAATTCCAGCTGGAGGCAACTCTGTAATCTACAGAAGCATATGAATGTACATGAAGCCCTGTGGCTAAGTTCATGTGATTAGAAGATCGGTGTATAAGGAAGTTCCTGGAAAGAAGTTTTCTGATATGGAGAGTTGGCGCTTGATGCGAGAGAAGCAGTGAATATACCAGAAATGGAGATAAGGCGCACTAGCAGGTGATATGGTGAACATAAAAGAAAACTATGGAAAAGGAATAGACTTACTGAAATTCGAACACTTCTGGCACCAAACTGGTTCTAGTAGTTACGGGATCTACTAAAATTGGCTAAATCTAAGGGGTAATCTTGGTACCATACTTAGTAAGTTTGCATCGAGGGTAAATTCAAAAGGACTATGGATACTTAGTAATATCCAATGTGGTAGTACTTAGATATAAATAGTAATTAGATAGCCCTAACCTGTTCTGTCACAATAATATTAATGTACCATATTTCAGATATATGCAATAAGTGTTGAAAATCAGAAAGTTTAAATAGGGGACTCACAGACGGGTCTCAGGTATGGCATCTAGTGGGTAACCTATAGGCGGAACTCTTAATTAGATAATGACTAAAGTTATACATGTAACTAGTTATACTTTTGTTGATATACATTGTATATAAAAACTTGTAATCATACATTAATAATAAATACGACATACAGGCAAGATCGTCTTTAAAAAAAAAAATTTATAACAATAAAAATAGAACCAATAATAGCAAAACCAAACACTACATTACTACTAACCTTAACAGAATACAGCCCATCAAAAATACTATCCAATACTTTTACACTACACTTAGTCTTGCACAACATACCATACCCAGTAAAAAAAATAATAAAAGATATACACAAAGCAAAAAGAATAAACTTATGGATATACCAGAAGTGCACCCACTTATAGTCAAACAATAACGCTATGATAAACTGGTAGCTAATCTATGAATGTATAAACTACAAAGACAAACCACTGGCTAGATCAACCTGCCCTGCAAAAGCAAAAATTAGATACTTCAAAATCAAGTTACTCACTGATGAACTACTAACACTCCTTAATCTCTACAACAGACATCTTAACAAACATAAGATAGCAATATATTCACGATACTATAATAGTATAGAGAACTCGACACATTGGATAATATGCAATAAAAATACAATAACAATCCAACAAATTATTCAGGATGTATTAAAAGAAATAGACTCACTGCACAGCAACAACACTTACCAACACTTTATGACCAACTTTATAAACAACTATCTAAATGAAAGAACCCTGATTAGAGTTATAACTAAAGAAACATTATTTTCAATAAGTTAAAACTCATCTACAACTAACAACACAACACAACTTCATCACCTAATAATAAAGAGAATTTATGACCAGTTATAGATTCTATCATGCATAAGTATACATAACAATGACAACTTTATTCCAACACCATTTGTACAAAACAATTCGAGTTCAAATTAAATACAAACAAACAACAACAATACTAATAACAATGCTCATAATACACTCAAGAAATAGCTAAATTACAATAAATGGTTAAATAAATATATAGAAAATAACTACTCCCCCATCCAAATAAATAACATAGCCTAGAGGTTATAACCTATCTAGCTAAAATTTAGATCTGAAATAAATTAGTAAATAGCTATAGCTCTATTCCTCTTCTACAAAAAGATTAATGTATCATTTACAAGAAATTGTAAATTATATATTTATATAAAATAAAGGAATGAGGAAAAGATCTCTTTTACAAAAAAAAACAAAAAAAAAAAAACTAGTATAGGCTAGGTTTGTAAAAACAATTTATCTATTAAATTTAATATAGCAATTCACCCTTTTTTTGACTCCTCTTGAGCTGAATTAATAGCAATCATCCCCTTTTATTTTCTTTACCAATAAATTCTATAGTTAGTATTTATATTAATAATATATCAACAATTAAATATCTGCTTAATACACTTTTCTTCAAACTTATTCAAAACAAAAATTAGAATATTATCCTTATTATTAATTCTATTAAATCAGCAAAAAATATTTCTACTTTTTCTATTAAAGTTAAATTATATTTAACAAACTTTCTTCATAATCAAGCTAATCTTCTGGCCAAACAAAATATCAATGAACCTATTCTAGAAATCTTCTATATATATTTTAATCTTTCTACTTACTTTTTTTAAAATAATTATACTATATTATTTAAAGTATACACTTTTATTAAGAATATTATTATGATTCAAGAACTTTTTTTTTTGGTTCTTACTAAATTCTTTAAAACTATATATCTAACATAAATTAAAATTTAACTTTTAAAATATTTAACTTCTTAGAATACAATTTATATAAATATACTTTTTATATCAAAATTCTAACAAACAATTTTTTAACAATGCAAAACCTTAATATTAGATACTTAAATTTATATACAACAAACAAATGCTATAAATGCTTTTTAATTAAAAATACTCTTTATATACTTCTATGTACAAAAATATTAATAATATCTAACAATTATTTATTAATATAACTAATAACACACTTCAATAGCTCTAAATTACATCTATATTATCTACTATACTTCTTAATCTTCTGTTATTACTTACTACTATCTCCTCAAATATACAATATAACTCTTTTCTTTCTACTATTCTTGAAATATACTCTAAAACAATATATCAAAATATCAAAGCTTTAACAAAAAACAAACTGAATCTTTTTTTATTAATCTTTTGAACAATTTCTTGAACTAGTTCTATTATAAAATATGGTTTTAACAAAATTCTTTTTAATATTAATAGGAAATAGCCTACAATATCATATCTAAGATTAAGTATAACAAATTATCTTTACTACTATTTACTAATCAAACAAATATACAAAAATCTTATACTTAACCAATAGATTCATATTATACTATTGAAAAATAATATTTACAAGGCTGCTTTCTAACAACATACTTTTTATAATATTATAATTAACACTTTAGGTTTTCTTTTATCTGTTCTAACTAGAATTATTTTATTTATTTAAATTAATAATTGTATTTAAAAGAAAATAAAAGATATAATATCACATTAGGTACTTTGTAGTACAAATATAGTTAGAAATCTTTTACCATAGAAATCTCTTCTTAAGTCAAACCTTCTTGTTTCTAAGTTGAAAAGTTTTATTAGCCTGGTCAGATAACTTATTTGTCTCCTTATCTAAGTTTTTGTTTAAAATAAAAAAAAACTATTAATTCTCAAATTAATCTAGATTTATTGTAATAAAGTTTTTACTATGATATTATTATTATTTTTTTTTTAAATGTTAAAGGTGAGACCATGCTTTTATCTTTATTAGACTTAATAAAAACTTTTTATATAATTGAAAAAGGTTTTATAGTTTAAGGCTATTGCTAAGAATAAGAACTCAAATATATAACTAAGTAAACCTAGAAACTTATTTGCGGCCTAAACCTACCAGAGTGGCCAAGGCTCACCTAGATTTGAGATAAAGTAAAAATATATGAAGGGTGTATGTGGTATCTGATCCAGTTAGTATACCAAATGGAAACTTTAGAGGAAGAAACTTGTAAGGTGTTGTGTAAAGAATTAGCTATAAATAGGGAATTAGATATGTTTGCTGATGATGTAGAAGGTGAGGTATTTACAGATTGGGTTGAGGTCTTGAACTACAGTACAGTATGGTATCCAGATATTGGTGTATAGTTGCTTATTAATATGTAAAAGTAATTGTATAGTAAGTGAAGTAGCTATTTGGTTTGATGTAGTAAATTCGCATATTGTATAGATAATATCGAATGGGATAAGGCCAGAGAGTGTAGAGAAAATTGAGGGTTTATGTGAATGATAATGTA
>CAJVPU010000781.1:0-15469 GCA_910591775.1 Dentiscutata heterogama | reverse complement strand
TCCAATATTTATATCTTTATTATTAATATATATTTCTTTAGGTTTTTTAATACAGGGTTTATATATATTGTTTTTATTACAGGAAGATTTATTTAAATCTGCAAGTAATTTCATATTCATGCGTTCAATATGAATTTTATTGTACTCTCCAATATAGGCTAGTTTGTTTGGGAGTTGTTCATGAGTATTAGGCATGCTCCTGTTTAGGAATAATCATTTTTGTTTTCATAAAAATAGTTTTTATTGTAGATGCTTTCATCTTTTTCATCTTCAAATATAACATTATTCAATTTTGGTTCAAGATTTGATATTTTTAGTTCTTCTTTGTCATCATCACTTGAGTTGCTTGATTCATTAGAATCTTGTTCTTTGGTTAATTCTTCTAATTTTGTTTGTATGCTAGGAAGTCTTTATATTCTTTTCTGTCCTTTTCAATAGAGTATATTTGTTATTTGTATTTTCACTTTTCAGAATTAAATACCATGGGGTCTTTTACTTCTTCATTTTTTCAGTACTTGTAACATTTTGCAGTTGAATAAGTATTAGTTTTACAGTGTTTACAGTATTGTTTAAATTTGGGTTTGTTGAGTCCAGGGACTTTATCATTACTATGTGGTATTCCAAATATATTATATACATTTGCTGGTTTGTATTCTCCAGTTTTGAATTCTTGTTTTTTGTAGTCTTTCTTGTACTTTTTATAGTTTTCATTATTTTTCTTAAATATCTTCTTTTTGAGTTTATCTCTAAGTCTATTTTTCTCTTCTTCTGTTAATCATCTGTTTGTTTTGTCTCAGTATTCTTTCTTTTCTTGTTTGTATTCTTTCTTAAAGTCTTTTTTATCTTTACTATAATTTTTGTTTCCGTAGTCTTTTTTATAATTTTTATATTTCTTTCATTTATCCTTTTTGTATGTTATTTTATAACTTCCTTTTTTTGGGCAGTTTGACATGTAGTGTCCTTTTTGATGACATAAATAGCATCTTAGATTTGCAAGGTTGATTATTCTGAAATCTCTTTTTTTAAATTTGTCTTTTTCTTTATTGAAGACTCTTTTTTATTTAGATAATTCGTTTGCTTTCCTTCATTTTTACTTCTAAAGTATTTTCCAACGTTTTCTTCCTTGCAATATCCATATACTCAGATTAATGCTTTAAAGAATGCTTCTTGGATTCTAATATTGTTATTAATTAATTTCATTTGGCTTCTGTAGTCTTCTAAGTCTTGTTGTCCTAATAGTACCATCTTATCGAGTGTTACTTGCAATTCTCCTTCATATGTCATGTCTATTTTCACAATTTTCTTAGTTCTTATGAATAAGTTCTTAAAGATTCCAGCTTCATCAGATTCGTTAGTATATGTTGGTTTAAATCTCATTTCTTCAAATATTCTTGCTTTGTCTACTATGTTTTGTGTAGTTATGTATTTGTTGTCCATTCATAGTCTGAATGATATTTGTTTGTCTTGATCTTGCATTTCCTTTGTTTGCAGCATCTTCATATACTAAGTTTAATTGTCCTCATGCTTTATTACAATTATCTCCAAATGTTATATCTAGTCCTGATACTGTTTCTAATCTGGTACTATCTTTTATGGTAAATTCGTTGTCAGTTGTATCCCATGTTGCTTCCTAATCAAATGCTCATCTTCTTCTTTCTTGTCCTTGTGCATTTGCATATATATTGCATAGGTTTAGACATACAATGTCATTTTTAAGTAATTCAAATTCAGTATATTGTGTATATTCAAAGCATGAGTGTACTAGTTTTTCTATTATTCTTTTGTGAAATCCTGCGTTGAATGCTTCTTCATTATTTCTAGTCATATTTGCGGCTATTACAGCATTGTCATTTATTCTTTGGTATCCATTAGATGGGTTTCCTTTAAAATATTCTAAGATCAGTAATTCTTCTAGTACATGTATTTTAATAGCATGCAGGAATTGGTTTTGAAATTGTATTCAATTTCTTCTGTTGAATTTCATTCCTCCCATCATTGTTAAAAAGTTGATCTTTTCTAAGTCTGGAAATGTAATTACAGCCATTATATTTCTTTGACAAAGTATGATTTAATTTGTGTGTTGAAGCAGAATTGGTTATAGTCTTCTTGAGTTAAGTTTGCTAATTGTAATCCTTTATTTATTAGATTTCTGTCTTTTGATATGTGTCCTAATTGTAGGTATGTTAATATGTCTCTTAATTTTGGGAAGTAATCTTTTTGGGCTATTGTTTGTTTCTTTTATACTTTCTTTTTATATATATTTTCTAGAGTTTCTAAGTTTTGTACTATTTTCTTTAATGCCTTTGTTTCAAAGGTAGTTAATACTGAGGAATATGCTTGTATATCAATTTAAATATTCTTTTGAATTCATTTTTTAGCCACAATATTTGTCTATCTACGTATAGTCTTTTTGGATATTGAATTAGCCAAAATTTTAATTGTCTATCTGTTAGTCTAATTAGCCAGGGTTGGTTCATTTACTGGTTGTATTCTGTATTTCTTTTTAGTCTGTTCTAATATAGTCTGATAGTTGATTTTATATGATTCTGCAATATTTTGCATATATAGTTCGTTATCTTCTTTTCAGAGTGATAGTACTATAAATGCTATTATCAATTCTTTCGTAGTTGGTTTCTTATTATCAATAATCATATTGATTTTATTATATTCAGTTTCTTCACTTTTTGTTAATGGTTTATATTCTAATTCTTTTTGTTATTTCTTGATTCATCTTTCTAGATCTTCTGCTATTTCTTGTAGTGATTTTGACATTAATTTATTGATAGTATAACTATTGTTGTTAGATCAATAAAAAATTGGTCTTTCTTTGCATTTATAAAGTCTAGTTGTTTCTTTTTATTTTTCTAATTATATCTTTGTTTAATATATATTACTATTAATATTATTACTACTATTCCTACTACAGTTGCTATATCTTGTATTATAATATTTTGGTCTTAGAAATATGTTGGTGTTATTGTTGATGTTGATGTTTGGTATATAGTAGTTATTCTGGTCTGTGTTACTATTACTGTTTGTGTTAAAGTTGGTATTGTGATTGTTAAGAATTGTTGGGCTTGTCCAAGTATTACTAGATATGCTAGTATTAGTAGTATGGTCATCTATTAGGTCTGATGCTATCTCTAAATAATTGTAGTACTCGATTTTGTCTTGTTAAGTATTCAGCTAATTGTCTTTTTTCTTCTAGATTTATGCTTACTTTGGTAATATAATATTTCTTAATTTATTTGTTGATAGTCCTGGTCTGTATAGTAGTAGTTTATTTGGTACTTCGTAGGGTCTTGGTATTCTATTATTTCTTTTGTTGTTTCTCTTTCTTCTTTTCTTTATTATGCACTTGATTATGATTGCTAGTACTATAGCGGCTATTCTAGTAAGTATTAGTACTATGGAGATTATAGTTGTTAAGTTTTGGTCTTGATCACTTTTTGTTTGCTGATTTATGTTTTGCATTTAACAGCAACTTGATTGATTATATTGTTAGTTGTAGAATAGATTTGAGTAGTTCTTATATAGTCTTTTCTTGTATCATTGTAATATACAACAAATAATTAGGATAGTTTTAGTATGAATATTATTAATATCAGCAGTAGTCTGAATGCTACAGGGTTTGTTACAGGATCAATATTATTGTTAGAGTTTTCGATTGTTGGTGTTAGTATTATTGATAACAATGTGTTATATGTTAATATGGCATGGATTACTATAAGTATTCTGATTATTGTAGTTGTTTCAAGTATTGATATGGCTATTATATTTTGTATGTATAGTGATGATAATAATAAGGCTATTGTTAATGTTGTTGTTATTATTGTTCCTGTTAGTATTAATGCTGCTTTGGCTATTGTTTGTTTTTGCATTCACTTTCTATATTGTCTTTGATAGTACTATGAACTGTTTAATTGTTCAATATCAAACAGGTTTGTGTTGTTTAAGTTATCATAATATGGCAGTCTGAATTGTTGTCCTTGATAATTGTACAAGTCTTTTCCTTTGATTGTTTTTTGTTGGCGTTTATATTTTGTTGTTATTCTTTTGATACAAAATATAAGTATTGATATTATTGTTGTCAATATTGTAGCTAATATTCTCAATATTTCTGCTAATAATAGTAAGTTAATGGCATTGTTGTCTGGGCTTTGTGTTGCAGTAATTATTGTTATTATTGTTTTGCTTTAATTGTTTTCTGTGGGCGTATTCTTATCTATTGTAGTACTTGTTGTTGTTGTGGAGCTTGTTGGCATTGAGGTAGCTGGTATGCTTATTACAATTACATCTGCTAGTATTGTTGTCTTTGTTCCATTTATTTGTTCTGAGGCTAAAATTATTAATATTATGAATATTATCAGTTAGATTGTTCTCAAAATCATGAGGTTAGTGATTATTCTCATTTATTATCTTCAGATTGTTATATGTTTGATTGTTATCATTATCATCTAATTGTTAATACTTTGGTTGCAATATAGTACATCTTCTAAGGTAGCTATTCTTAGATTCTTTATGCAGTAAGTGCGCGCTAATTCATTTCTGTTGGTAGTTATGCCTTTAGTTTAGTAGTGATTACAGTTAAGTATACTAATTAACTTTAGACGATTAATTAATTTACTTGGTATTATTTTATCAATATAGTTTTTTTTTTATAAATGGTTTATTTTATTAATAATATGCGATAGTTATATTATTTAATACAGTAAAATATAATATCAATATAAGAAAATATATGCTATAGAAGTACGAAGTATAGCTAATAACTAATATTCAAATTTATATATTCCTAGTTTTTGTATGCTAACAAAGTTGTCAAAAGGTAAATGGTAGTTAATAATCACGATTGAGATATACAGATGATTAAAATTATTATCAAATATGTTTCAAACATATATTGAAAGTTAAAAAGTTATAAAGTTTAAAGGTAAAATCACAAATATTTCTAAAGGTAAAAAGTTGAAGTTTAAATATATTTTGAATAATAAGCATAAATTCATTTCAATTTTTTAATTGTTATTAAAACTACAATGTAAATTTTAATTATTATTTCTAAATTTCTATCTGTTTAGAATTAAATCATTTCCAGTAACAAGAGCTTATACTCTTTACACATTTCGGCATTAAAGATATCGATATTTGTATCATAGGTCTTATCAGTCAATTTTAGAATTTTTGTGTAAGTTAATATTTGATTAAATTGATAGTGAAATTTTTCTAAATTCATATTTAATAATCATCAGCAGATTTTTCAAATAATATGTATACTGGATTCTTTACTATAGCTGTTACAATTGATTGTGTCTGTAAGTCATAACTTTGCCTATTTTTAGGTTTTCTGAGTTTTAATTGTTTCATGGTAAAGTCTCGAGAATCATGCTCAATAGAGCATACAAATTCTTAGTTTTTAAGTAACTCCAATAATCTGTAAACGTTAATTTTCTTTAGTGTCAAATTTTCTTTTAGTTTCTTTGAAATATTCATCTGGTCTCACAGGTCAAATAATTCTAAGTATTTGTAACTGTAGTACACATTTAATATTTTGTTTATACGGTTTATTTTACTTCGTATCTGGTTTTTCCCATATTCTAATTGTTTTCTATATTTTTCAAATTGAAGTATTTCTCGTCGTGTCATAGTTTCTATCTGTTTTGGATGCGCTAAATATTCTTGGTGTGTCATGGCTGGTGTATGTTCTCTGATCTCTTCTTCATCTACAAGGCTTTCTATGTCTTCAAAGCAGTATTTCTTGTTTACTATTAGTATATGCCTGTTCTAGATCACTATATTCTTCGCAGTTTTCATAGTATCTATATATTTCATTAAAAATAAAGTTGAGTAGTTGTTTGATCATAGGTATTAATAGTAACTATATTGCTTCATCATAAGTATACTATTTCTATTCTGATATATTTTCTGGTTTGGTCTGTTTTAAAGTAGTTCTAATGTTTACTGGATGAATAAATACTGTTCTTCATATTTTGTGAGTTGCTTTGTCTGGTGGGCAGTATTTTTCTGCTATCTATTCTTGTAAGCTAATTTTAAACTCAGTCCATACTTTGATTAATTGTAATTTGTCTAGTAATACATTTGATTCTTCTAGAGCTTCACGTATGGCTATGACTTCTTCAGATTCACATGGTCTTTCTATTCGTCTAATTCACCTTTTTCTCCCATTCCTTGATAGTTTCCATAAAATATTTTTAAAGGGTTATTTCTTTGTAATAATACTATTTGGTATCCTTTTGAAGGGTGGTATCTAAATAGTGCTGTTTGAACTATATGTTGATTGGTAGGTTAAGGTGATTAATTAGTGATTGTGCTATAAATTCTAGTTTCTGCATGTGAAACAGGTGTCATAATATATTTCTTGGTTTCCATTGATTATTTCTTTATATTCTACTATATTGTTGAAATTATTGCAAATAGTATATTTCCAAAGTATTCTATACTCTGGATCTTCAATTATTGGTAATTGCTCCATTTTCATTAATTGTCTAATAGTATATTCTATTATTTCAATGTTTTCAAGTTCCTTTTTGGATTGTTCTATTTTTTGTTGTAGAACTTTAGATTTCTTTGATTTGTATTCTTCAGTTTGTATGCATCTTCTATAGTCCTAGTCAATTTGATTATGCTAGTAACAATGTTGTAGTTCTATTACACTATTAGTCTTTTTAATTTTCTTTTTGAAATATTCTTTTGTAAAATATCTTTTGCACTTTGGGCAACATTTCTTTTTGTTATTCATTTCCGAGATTTGTTTTGAAAGTATATAATTTTGGTAGTACTTCAATCTACACTTTTGACAGGATTTGAGTTTTCTATAGTCTTTAACAAATATTTCTAAAAGTTTTTCTTTTGAGCAGATAACACAACTAATTAAATAATTGTAGAAAAATGTTCCATTATTGTTTATGATTTCTACAGATCTCTGTTGTTTTTGTTATTTCAGTTTAAGTTTACATTTGTCACAGGTTTTGCTTATGCTTCCTAATTTATTAGGAATAGTATATGTTCTCTTGGTTATTCTGCACTTGGTATAATTCTTGATACTCTTGTTGTGATACTTCATATATTTCTTTATTAATTTGTTCAATAATAGCTTGTCTCGTACTTGTTATTTGTAGATTAGTTCGGTATCGCTCAGAATTATGTTCTGAGTTTGCACTATGAGTTCTGCACTTGATACAGGTTCAATATAGAATTTCTGTTTGTTTCTCTCCAAATGCTTCTTTTGGTTTCTTGATTCTGCACCTTGAGCACTTTATTTGCATAGGTTGATTCTTAATATTTTCTTCTTTATTATTTTTTTGAATTCGATATTCTTTCTGATACTCTGATTTTTGAGCTCTTTTGTCTCTGCAGTATATACAAGTTCTGTTTATTTATTTTTCTTGTTTAAAGTCTTCAGGGTAGTTTCTGTATTTTTGACAAGTTGAACAGTACTAGTATTGTAATTCTGGTCCTGTTATTATTGGGTTATGGAATATAAAATTATATTTTTGTTGTTGGTTCATTCTTTACTTCTTCTAGGTTTATTAGTAGTAATTCTTCTACTGCTTCTATTCATATCTTATGTTTCTCTGCTTTATCTTCACTAAATTGTTCAAATCTTGTAATTCTCTTTTGCCACACTTTAGGAATTGAATATTTATATTCTTGTATATATTGTGGTTGTTTTAATTCTCTAGTTATTGCTTTTTTTTCTTCTGCTAAGTCCTCAAGAATTAGTTGATAGAGGCTTATAGCATTTTCTGATATCCACGATATGAATACTTGTTAATAATATTCTCATATCAATTCAATAGCTTTTTCCTTTAGAGGTATTTGGCTATCTCTCCATTTATATAATTTAGCTATTCATCTTAATTCTGCAACTTTTGACCAATTAATATTAGAGTTACCATGTCTTTTCCGGTATATTATTCTAAATGAGAGGTACAAAAGTATAAGTTTATATCTTTCTTTTTTGTCAGTTTTTGTAACATTGTTAAGATTTGCTTGCAGTCTTTCTTTAATATCCATTTAGTGCTTCCTTGCTAATTTAATTAATTCTCTAATTTTACTTAAACTGTTTTTATAGATTTCTTTAATATGCTTGATATTTTCTTTTAATTGTTCTTCAATATATTTCACTGCTCTAATCTTTCTGAGTTCGGGTGTCTGGTCAATTCTTCAGAATATTGTCTTTGTACATATCTTAATTTCTTTTTGAGTTTTTTTTTATACTTATTTTTTATTTATAGTGTACTAAATTATTTCCTTGCATGTATGAAAATTCATGCCAAATATGAGCTTTTGCTTTGTCAAGTATCCAGATAAAGGTATCGAACAAAGTAATAATATAGAAGTCTTTGTCTTTTAATGTTGCTTTTGTTTTTAATACTTTCTTTAAACTTTTGTTATCATTGAGGGTTTCTTGGTATATTAGTATTTGGTTTAGTTCGTCACGGGTTAAGTTCACTACAAAATACTCTATTTTAATAATTTCTTCTCATAATTGCGAGTATGGGTGTACCTTTTTGTCAAAAGATACAAAGATATCCTTTCATAGTATATTAGAAATTCTGGTAAAATGTCTTTATTTGGTTGATATTATTTGTACTATGAATTTTCTAAATGGTTTAACAGATGATTGGAGTAGTTTTACTTTTATCATCAATTAATGCTTAAGTATCGATATTGAAGTTATTTCTGGTAAAACTATAATATTGTTATTAAACAATTTTTCAATTCTCCAATCTAAATATCATACATAGCTATTGATATTGTTTAAAACTTGTTGAATAATAATTATTTTGATGAGTATGTCAGTATATGCTATGATTTCTTCATTTCCTTTTGGTGCTATCAGAGTGGTTGTAGGTATTTCTAGTTGCAATTCTTCAGTTGGTATTCTTTCTAATGTAGTTATATTTCTATATGCTGATTCTAATTGGGTAGTTTGGCTTTGATATTCTTGTTCCTCATCAGTTGATAAATAACTTATTGATAGTCTCTAGTCCAAGGGTTAAAGTGTAAGCTTGTAAGGCTTTTAAATAAATTTCAATATTTTGGATATTGAATGCTAATTCTTGGAATGCTTTCTTGGTATTAAAATCTTTTTTTTCCTTGAAGATAAATCTTAAATTCCTTTAGCAGTTCTTAAAACATTTTTAATAGTTTAAATATGTCTTAATAGTTTAATATATATTAAGATTCTTTTTTCAGTTATTATTAATTGATATATTGTGGTTTAAGCACATCTTCATAATATGTTCTTTCTAGTAATTGTTTTACTGTTGGTTCAGGAATTTGGTATTCTCCGTATTGTTCTAGTTGGGGTCTTGGTTCTAATAACTCAACTGTTTTCTTTAACATTTCAAGATACCATTTTTGGAAAAACTTTTAGTCTGATTCTTCTCCTAATAATTCATATTTGTAACACTCTCTTGGGTCTGATTGCACTTCCTTTAGTTCAATATCTTCGTGAATTGCTCTTGCTTGTTGGATCTAGTTAAAACAATTTCTGGATTCAAATGCATTCTCTATTTCCAACTCTTTATGGTTTCATATAAAATTTTTTTCTGAGTTGTTCTAGTACATCAGTTTTCCAAAATTGTAATAAATCATAAGTTCTTTCTTCTGTCTCTTTGAAGGTCAAAACTGTTTGATATTGTGGTGCTGGGCAATATTTAGATTAGTTCTTTACTGATATTCATCTGTTTATTAGAATATAATCATGGATTAAATCTTCACACTTCAGTTTTATTCAGGATTTCAAATCCATTAAAGCTTTTGCTTCTTGGTCTATTTTTACTCAGGTTAACAGAGTATTCTTTTACTTTCTCAAATATTTTTAATTCTTGCTCTTTATCTCGAACTATAGATGCTCCTTTATTAAATAATATATCTTCAGCAATAAAAGTAATGTGGTATAATACTGTTTTTAGGCTGTTTGGTATTAATTGTAAATCGTTTACAAATCTTTCTCTTAGAAGATTAATCTGTTTTGCTGTTGCTATAAGTAGCTGTATATACTTTTTCTGTTTACTGGCAGTATTATATTTGAAGGTTTGATTAAGCAGTAAATGGTTTACTGCTATTGCAAGTTGTATCATTTTTGGAGTAGTTCCTAATCTCGAGTTATTCATAAGATTAGTTCTTGCAATTAGATTTGCTGAGGTTCTTTTAATATCTTGTTTGATTTCTTCAAAACTTCTTTGATCAAGTATTTTTTTATAAGGGTTTATAGTTCTTAAAAGTGTATTTCTTGGTATAGGTTTATAGTTCCAGAAAAATCTAAAAGGTAAATAATCATCATTTATTACTCTGGTTATTTGTTCAGAATAACTATCTTATTGTGAGAAATCGTCAATTAATTCTTCAGTATTGTTTTGAAAGTTATAATTTTCTTGTGAGTTTTGTTAAAAAATTTGGGAGAAATTTATTCTCATTGCCCACTCTTTCGAGATTATACTAAGTCTCTTAGTTTCTGTTTTGTTAATGTGGTATTATTTCATTAAATAATTCTTCAAGTGCTTGAATTTCAATTTCAAGGTTCGTAGTTAATTCAAATGGGATAGTTCCTTCTATCAATAAATCTAAAGTTTGGAGTAGGGCTAATATTAATATGTTAAAGGTTGTTCTTCTTACTCTAACTAGGTTTTCTACTGAAGCTTTAAAATATGAGTTTGGTAAATATTTTTTCTAATATTTTTGAATGCTTCAATAGCAGTACTTTGTCTGGCTTGGGTTAACTATTCGCTCGTTAAAATTGGGTGAAATTCTTGTAGTGATACTGTTTCAGTTATCCTTGCATTTCTGATTTTCTTAAATTGTATTCTTAATTTGTCAAAATATCCTCTTGTTCTTTGTAATAGTGTTTGAATATCTTCTATTAATTTATTTGTATTTCCTTGTCTGCATAGTATTATATATTATAATTATTGATATAACTTGTTACTTTTTGTAATCTATTTTTTCTTTGGTCTTAGTTGTAATAGCAATCTAATCCTTGTTGTATACAGCAATTACAGTTTGTATTTCTGGTGATTGTTTCACAATGTTACTTTGATAGTTGACAATTGGTACAAGCATGATGTTTTAGTTTTTACATTTTCACAAATTTAAATCTCCGGAATTGGTTTATTCACTTTCCAAGTATTTTTCTATTGTTAATAATTAGCTTGTATATATATTTGGTATTCATAGATAATCTGATATTACAATTGCTTCTTTATACGTGTTTTTTAATTATTTTTGACAATTAATAATCTTTGTCTGTATTTTATATAAGTCACGTTTGGTAAAATGTCGTTCACCAGACTTTGTATAGTATTTTATAATTACAGGTTAAGTTTAGTTGTTTGCACTTTTCACATACAGTATATTTTTTTATAGTTTTATATTTGGTGTTATTTTATAACTTTTAGAAGGTGCTGCTTGGTATTTTGGCATGTTCAGAACTTGGTCAATTTCTCTGCATTTTTATAATTATTCTTTATCTTTTCATTTATACTTTTATAGTTTTGTTTATATGCTTGTACCAGGCAAGACTTAAATATTTATATTGATTTGATTAATAAAATGATTTAAAGTAAATAAATATATGATAAGAATATAACTAATTTAATAAATAATAAAAGTTTTCAAATATTGTTCATTTGATAAACTATTTATAGGTAAATTAATATTTGTTATTCTATCACGTTGTTTAATTCCTCAAATTGTTCAAATTCTTCTTCAATTGGTAAGTCATCTATTGAATTTCTGGAGAGTTCATTTAATTGGCTTACTCATGTTAATGCCTTTTCAAATCCAGGGTGTTGAAGTTGTAGGTTGTAAAATGCATTGAATCTTGAAAGTGCTGTAATTTTATAGTCTTGATTGCAGCATATGAATTTTAATGCTTGTTTAGTCATTATGATTTCTTCGAGATCTGCAATTTTTTTTTTTAACACTATATTTTCTTATTTAAGTTGGTTATTTTCTTCTTGTAACAATTTAATTTCTTTATGACTTTCTTGAATTTGAATACTATTTCATTGAATTTATTATTGGTTTGAAATTGATGATAATAATAAGTATCCTGCTAGTGGTAATGCCAATTTATGCACTATTACTTCAATTTCTTTAAATTTGTCTTGTAATTCTGATAAGTCTGGGATAGTATTTCTGTATTCTTCTAGTAAAGGATCTTCAGAACTTTCAAAAGTATTATCTATTTCTTCATTTATTCCTTTTGGTAAAAAGTATCTTTCTTCGTGTATATTAAAGAATTCATTCTTAACAGTTTCTTGTTCGTAGTACTCTGTTTCTTTTTCTAAATTGTACCATTTGAGTATGTTCGGCGGTAAGTTTAAAATTTGTTTTTGTATTCCTCTTCTTCATAATTATATTCTAGTGGGTAGGTTAATAAGAATGATGGTAGGATGAAGTTGTTTTCTCTTATATTTATTAGTTCTTCAGATACTTTATCAAATATTTGAATAGGGTTTTCAGGTGTTTCTTCTTTTGGTTTTTTAACAAATATTTGAGGTATTTTATTTCTTTGTGACTCTCTAGAATCTTTTCTTTTTAATAGGTTTCTCAAAATTTCTTTACAATTTTTATATTGATAGATAATTTTTACGTTTGGTAATCGGGTAGTTTTTTCTTTATAGATTTCATATACATGCTATCTGCCTTTATTAACTTTCCTCTTAACTTATTTAGTCGAGGTTGATTCTGAGAGATCATATCTTTGGCTAAACATTACTACTTCTTTAATGGATCTATCAGTTATTTGGCAGTTACTATATCGAATAGAAATCATTTTTTCACTATTAGTTTCTGGATTAAATTCCCATTTCCATGGCCTGTATGTTGCTTGGTTTTGCCATTCTTCAATTTTTGCATCATTTTCTGCAATTTTTTCTGGTATTAATGAATTTTGAATTTCTTCAAAACATTCTAAACAGATTCCAAAAATTAAATCTAGTATCTTTTTTAACATTAAACATTCTTGGCATAACATGCAGCCTTTTGTTCCTTTTTCCTAAGCTATTTGATTATTTGTTTGAGTGAGGTTAGTGGAATAAGTTTTTGTTTTATTTTCTCCTTCATTGAAGGTTCTATTTAATAGTTCATCATCATTTAGGTCTGCTACTAATACTGGAGAATGGTGGTTAAATTGGTTTCCAATTCTATCTATACGCAGAATTGTAAGTTGTTCTCACTTTTCAGAGTCTTTCTATTAGTCACATGGTGTTTTCTTGAGGAATCAAAACATTTGAAATATCTTTGATTTATTTATTGTCTGGTTTCTGTAAATTTCTCTGGTCATATTTTCTAATTCTCGTTGGACTCTTGATATATCACAGTGTCTGTAACTGTAATAAGGTTCGTATGCTACCTTTTCTTCCTTATTACAAAAGAAATTGTATTTATTGTCATATACCATATGTCTTTTCCAATTTTCTTTAAAGCACACAGTGCACTTCCTTTTATTCTCTTTTCCTAATTCTGTTTCTTGAAATCTGATGGATCTTTGATCTAAAATTGAGAGGTGTTCAATGTATTCTTGGTAACATCTTTTACAAACTATTTTGTCTAAAAGGAATTCATTTTGGTAGTCAAAAGGGTTGATATAGGTTCCTTTTGGTAGAAGAAATAAGTCTTTCATAATAATCTGGTAATATTCTTAATTATAGCAATGATAAATATTTGGTCTAGTTTTTCTAATAAAATTAATATTATATCCACATATGATATTTTTATTGTTTCTAATTAATTGTTTTAGAATTCATCCTGCTTGAGTGGTATATTATTCTTTATTTTGGTTAGCATCCTTAGAGGATTCTTGCTTTGCATTATTTTCTGCGTCTGAGTCTAAAATGACTCTTTTTCTATTGATTGAGATAAACATTTTGCAATTTCTCACTTGATGTCCTTGTTTGTAGCATTTTTAGCATTTATTCTTGGGGCAGTTCCTATTTAAGTGACCTGGTTTATTACAGATTCTGCAAATAAATTTTACTGGTAGTTTATTCTTGCAAAATTCTAGTTTTCTGTTACAAATTGCTTGGGGGTTCTATTCTTCCAAATTGCTTTTGGGAAAAGTTGATCTTTGGTATAGAGAATTTATTTCTACAATTATGATTTTTATTAGTCAATGCTCCATATTTGTTGTATCTTTTAGTAACATTTTCTTTTCAATTAACTTTCTTAGTAAAGTTTTTGTATCTTTGTTTAGCATTTTCGAGGTCATAGAGTCTCTTTTGTTTTTTTTTTTTGGAAAGACATTCTTCTTCATAAGCTTGGATATTTACAGTAATAATTCTTGTATACCAGACACATTAGTTACGTGGTTTTTTCTACTTCAAAGTAAAATAAATCATTTTCTTCTTTTCTAAAGGTGCTATTGGTAATATTCATCCTTTTAAATTCTTGGTTGGTAACTTTAACAGCTTCTTCAATTTTCTTGACCTCTTTGACAGAGTTCCTAGCTTCTTCTTCTCTTGTTTGTTGAACTAGAGCCTTATGTCTTTTTTCAATATAATCGTCCCATTTTTCAGTGTTAACTTCTTCTTGGCAATTTTTACAGTAGTTGCCATTTTTGTAACTTGCAGTGTAAAAGTATTCATATTGAGACATTGTTTCAATTATAAATTTAGAGTGTAGTTGGGTTTATCCGATATGTTTTGAATGATCTTCTTCATAATTTAAAGGTTTCTTATATAGATATTTCTTATCTCAGATCTTTATTAAAAGTTCAATGAAGTCGTCTTATCTTTGTCACCTGAGTAATTTGTATTACTGATTGATTGTAGATCATCTATATAATTAGTATTATGTAAACATTCTAGTAATGCATCCTGAATATTTATTTGTTTATTTTGGCATCTCTATATAAACTCATTTAGGTGTAATTGCAAGTTTTTCTTATCTCTACTTCTTGGCGGTATCACATCTTTTAACATGTGCCACATTGCTTCAATGCCATTGGTGTACATGACTTTAATTTGTCCTGTTATGGGGTCAAAGTTTGTTTCAGTTATACTTTTGCTATAATTGATAGCATGATGTTGCATTCCAAGTTTCTCATAAATATTATAATAGCCTTTCTACATGTCCAAATAAATTACCATTGTGGGTGAATATTTTTCTAGATATAGTATATCAATGTATCTTGTGTTCTAGTAGGACAATTTTAGGAGTTCTGGGACACTTTTTTGTTACTGATATCAATCTTGCATATAAATTCGCTTTTGCATCGTCAAATCAATGAGTTCTATCTAGAACGCATTTATTTACCCAAATTCATATCTGAATGGATAAATGACAATAAATTTACGCTCACATCGTCACTCGAATGACGATAAATTTATGTTTGCATCGTCATTCTAGCACAGTAATATTATTTTTTTGTATATCTAGAATGCAATCTTTTGCTCAAATTTATATCAAAAAGATAACAATGATTTACATTATCTTACTT
>CAJVPU010000780.1:0-15473 GCA_910591775.1 Dentiscutata heterogama | reverse complement strand
ATAAGTTTTTATTAAAAAAATTAAACTTTTTAATAAAAACACAGGCAAATTTGCCTGTGTTACAATTTAAGGGATATTTATATCTAAAAAAAAATTTTTATCACTAGTATTATCGCTAGCTTTCTTAACCTCACTATTATCTGAATTCTTTTTTTTTACCTTTTTATCTGACGATTCTAAAGTTTTTTGAAAAGTTTTACAGTTCTTCTCAATTCCACTCACAAGGTAGTTAATACAATACCAATATTGGCTTCCTAAATTAAATAAAAAATAATCAAAATGATAAGCATGTTCACAGTTAGAATGCAATCTACCTCACTAGAATTCATGCAATCTTCAAAATTACAAAATCAATCGTTCTGTGGAATATGTGCTGTATTCCAACCTATTGATATTATGTCTATATCGACTTGAGCTTTTAGTATTGGAAATTCATATGCTTTCAGTTTCGAACATTTATTAGATGAAATAGCCTTTGACCCACCAATATTTCTGTAAACACTAATAAAAAATTTTAGTAAAAAAAGTGAAATACGTTTTTCAAGATATTCTAGTTGCTTTGGCGAATATCTGATGTTATGACTTTCTGCAAACGTATTTGTGAAAGAATTGTTATCATGTGTCTGATCGATTATTCATACTTCTTGATTTATTTGATTTGCCGTATTTGATTTATATATTTGTCGCCAAAGTGAGCTGTGGAAATTCTTAACATAATAATCATTAAAGACATGAATTGAATCTGTGAGAGTTTGTGAAATGGAGTGATTAGTATTGAACTAGTAAAAAACATTACTTAAAAACATTAATAGCAATTTATTATAATATCTTCGTTGATATTGATAAAAAACAATCCAAATGCGAAATATTGCTTCGATATATACTTCTCAATTTCTGCTATAAAAGATAATAGAATAAAAATCTCAAACCAATGGAACAATATTATCTAATAAATTAATTAGATATCAGACTTTAGGGTCTTTAGAATATTCGAACTTTTGCTTTACTATAGAACAGACTCGAGACTATTCCTGATATGCTATTTCTAAAATTAAATTAATTTTATAAGGTTTTAGCTTTTTTGCCAAAACCTTATTACAACCAAAGACTGCATAAAAAAGTATATCAAAAAAATCATAGTTTAAAAGAAACATAGTCTCATGACTATTTAAGGATACATGTAAAGATCCAATCATTAGAATGATATGTAAAGCCTGCTCCGAAATTCCAGAAGAATCATCAGATTTAAGGAGATGAGTAATGGCACGCTATACATATAGTTGTCCAAGATAATCTATAGATGCTATTAAAACTTGTGTGAAGAGTTCCTTCTTTTAAATCAACAAGCTTCATATTTTTCATGCTTCAATCCATTTGGCGCTACTCGATTCTATCATAGTAACTGTGAACAAGAAGATATTCAACTCGTTCGTCATAAATTTCTTGCCTAAACAAATCATTAAACGTATTTTTTTGCCCTGTATAACTAAGCCATAAATAAGGAAAAAAAGTGAATCAGCATTTTCAATAATAATATCAGAATTAATTCCCTTATTATTATAAATACTCTTTTTTTGGTTAGGATTATTAAACAGAATTAATAGCATCTCAGGCAATGCTTTTAAGAGTATTGCAGTCAGGGATTTTACTAAATTAGGAAATCATATTCTAGAATGATCTCTATATCATTCCGTGAATTTGATTGGCCATGTAATATTTTTTATCAACATGAGATCATTTGATATTTTATTTATTTATTTGATATCAAATGATATATGAATAGTTAATATAAGATATCTACTTTAAATGATCTCATTTGATCCCTCAAAATAAACAATTATAAAAAAGGTAAATGGAAACTAACTTCTTTTAATTAATAAGCAAATTTTGTTGTGGTTAAATTTGATTGGTTAATCACACATGATTTTTGTGCAACCAAATGATCTAGAATCATGTGATCGACATTTCTATACTATACAAGATGCGATCTACACTGTCCATTTTAGGCAAAATCCCTGACTGTAATATAGCATTACAAGATGCTGTTAATATTTTAACAATTGCTAAGATAATAACTAGAAAAAGTAAAGAATGTGGTCGAGAAGAAGTTGCTTATTATGAAATAATGCCAAATAAATTCAAGAGAGAATTTATCTAGTTTGAAAGAAGTTTCTAAAACTATAGAGCATATGCAAAATATATAATTATTAGTAAAATTGTTAATTTGTCTTAATTTAATATTGAAAACAAAATAATTAATATAAATAAACTAGTATATTAAATAATACTGGAAATATGAATTATTTACCTAAACAATTAGTGGATAAATTTTTAGCTAAAGAATTAGCTTTGGTTGAAAATTAGTTAAACTTAATAAGTTAGAAATTAAATAATATATAAATAACTTATTGTATTGTAATAAAAAAAATTAAATAAATTAAGTATTTGCAATAAATTTATATGGTACAAACAATTTTTTTTCTTGAACTTGTAGTTTTAAAGTCTATCAATATATTTTATATTATTAATATAACATATATTACTATATACAATATATAATACTACATATGACATATAATACTATATATAACACATAATACTATATATAATATAACATACAGCAATACATCACATTTGTAGCATTAATATAGCAGGCATATTACATGCCATAAGATATTCTGAGTTGTAATTTTTGTAATATGCCAGCATTACTAATTGCAATATTATTGATTATCTGTATGATAATATCATCAAATATTGCAATTCTCATTAGCTTTTTAGTAATGTAATAATATTAATTAATACATAAAACAATGAATATTGTAGAATTGATTATGATCAAAATTATAAAACAAGAATGCTTTCTTTATATAGATAACTGTGACTGTAATTAAAGATGAGCACGCATGAGATTTTTATTATAACCTGAATAAATTTATCTAGCCAGTATTATGACATCATCTGGCTGGCATTAATATAATATCTGGCCTGCATTAACATATTTACTATAAATATTCAAAATAGTAGTACTCTGCAAAATCAAACTCTTTGCACTCAAATACATGTGATGGGCTTACTCTTAAATCAATACAGAAATATTGTATTACTATATTATTGCATTAACTTATTATAATCAGTAAATTAGTAAATTAAGGCAAATTATCAGTAATTCCCATGGTAAGTTCCCAAATACTTATTTAAAGTCGAATAATCACATCTGAATTTTCAAAATTGTAATAATTATGTGAAAAACATATTGTGCAAAAATTTTTATTTATTATAACATAACATTATCATGATATAATTTAATTTTAGCTAATTCAAGTGAACAGACCTGTATCCAAAAATATGTCTAGGTGTAGAAAAAATTTTGAAATAAAATGATCAGACTATTTTCTATTTTAATTTGTAATTATTACAACATTTCGATTGTCGTAACAAGACTGCCATATAGAGTATTTGTTTATGAATTACTATTAAAATTGAAATATGGTGAATCAAGAATACAAAAACAATCGGTTATTCTTAGGGAGGGCCAGAAACACGTGTTTTTTAAGGGGAGGGAGGTCCTTTAAAAAATAACAGATCTATATATATATATAAATTAGAGGTCACCTGGGAGGAGGAGAGGTAGCCTTATATAAAATAGAAAACATGTATTTTCTGGCTCTCTCCTTATTGATATCCCCTGTATGGTAATAAAATAATCCAGCTGTTATCTATTTATAATTTCTAATCATGCATCATGCATGTTTGTATCTTTGATATTAGGTTATATAACTAGAACACAGATATCATTAATAAATGATAATTAGTAACAGAACTTTTATAGCAATTCATAATAGAAATCATAATAATTCGAATGCAAACTAAGCATTAACCACATATAGTAGTTCTATAAGAGGATTTTATGATAATTCCAATGCAAACTAACTCAGCCTTAAATACTTATTATACGTCAAATAAGTTTGTAAAAAAAGTTTTATAGTAACTCACAATAGATAATAGTAATTCCAATACAAACCAACTCATCTTTTTGTCATTACCAGAATTTCCTGCAATGAAATTTTGTATTCCAATACAACAACTCAACCTTAGCTACATGTTGCATATCACTAGAATAGCAAGTTTTATAACAAATTTCTTACAGTAATTCACAACTACATATTGTAGATACTGAATAGTAAGTAATTATTGTAAAAGAATTTTTACAGTAATTCATAATAAAAATCATGATAGAAATCATGATAATTTTAACACAAATCAACTCAACCAAATATATGTTCATCAGAAGAGTAAATTTTGCAACAAAATTTTTACAGTCACTCATGGTTAGATATGGGAAAAATGCATATTTTATAATAATATGCGCATTAGTGCGTATTAATACGCACATTATATAAAATATGCATTATATCACATAATAATTTTTAGATTTTATATTTTCCTTTCAAAAAATATCAGAAATTTGCCCAAAGTTTTGCCAAACCCTTCTTGTATTTTATGTTTATTCATTTTTCAATATTGAAATCTTTGCTTGCTTCCTCCTTTCACATTACTCATTCTTTTGTTCTTCGATCATTACTTAGGTTTTTGGTTGCAATACTAGGTGCATTGATGTTACTTGCTGCAAGTCTATACTTCTGTTTGACTCCTCTTGTTACTGGGTTTTCTATCATCCTCTTCTCTAATTCTTTAAACCATTTTGCTTTTTTTTCTCGCATTTTAGCATTATATGCTAGTTTGATTTGTCCCCAAGTATATAATGATTTGCCATCTTCTGCTATAAGCTGCAAAATTAGCAATAAGCCTAGCTTGCTTGTATTTGTATCTTTATATTCAATCATTACTCTTTTGAGTACACTTGCTATTTCAACATTATTTGCTACTTGTTTTATATTTAAGTTCCAACTTCTTGAAAACTCATTTTCTTCTATTACAAAGCTCAATTCTTTGGCTTGCTGTAGAATATCCAAACCTAGATTGCATCCTCTTTTTACTTTCTTCTTTAGAACTAAGTAGTTTGTTAATATGCACTTGGTTGTGCCTAATTTTCCTATTCTTGCTTAAGTCTTCTTACTGTTGAAGCTTCTAGTATACCAGATGTATTTAATTTAATTAACAGCTCTGAAATATAGTATTCATATGTTTATTCTACAGACTTTTTAGATTTGTTATTTCTGGGTGTTTTGTTATTATACTTGCTGTTTGTAGAAGGTATCATCATTTTCTACTTTGTCAAACATATCATCGGCTGTTGTATTCTTTCACACTGTGCCTTAAATAAGCATGAAACTATAAGTCTATATTCTAATGTAGGCATCAGGACAGCATTGTTTATATATATAATTTGACTCAGAGATATTTTCTTATACTTAAGTAAGTCTATAATCTTGCCTACTTCACTTCTTGCTTTGCATATGTCTGATTTTTTTTGGTTTTTGATTGATATCCAAACCCCCAGAAATCTTGTAGCTTCTTTAGGATTCTTACCTTGACGTTTTGCTTGCCTAATCAAATTGATGAAGTTTCAGTATTCTTCTTCTTTCCAGACTTTAAACTACTAGCTCCGTTTTGTTTAGATTTATTTCAATATTATTTAGCTCAAAGAACTCATTTGAGATATCAATTGTTTTCTGCATATTTTCTTGATTACTTGTAAGCCATGTTGTATTGTCTACATATGCCAAAACTCCCACCTTTATGTTTGTTTCAGTGCTATTATTTTCTATATTGTGTATATTGATGTTTTGCATTTCATAGCCAAGATTGGCCTCTTGTACTTTGCATAATAAGTGATTATAAAAAATTCTTCACACTTGTAGAGAAAGTACCTCTCCTTGATCTATGCCATTCTTTGCTTTTACAAACTCTGTATTTGTAAAGTTTGTTAAAATATTTAGGTTTCTGTTTTCATATAGCTCCATTTTTATTAATTTGGCTGAAAATTATACTTTTTCAAGTGCTTTCCTTAGTGCTACTATACTAACTGAGTCGAAAGCCTTCTTCATATCTTGATATATGATCCACAATTCCTTCTTCTTTTCTACTGCTTCTTCTATTATGTTATTTATAATGTGGATAGAAATTGATGTACTTTCTTCAGAGAGGCCTGAAAAGTTTGCTCCTTTCAATATATTGTTCTTACTTATTATTTGGTCTAACTTTGTTTGCACTATTCTGGTTAGGATTTTTCTACATATTTCTAATAATATGATTGGTTTTGTATTACTTAGATTATATTTCCAGAAATTGTTCTTTGGGATTAAGTAAATCTGGCCTAACTTCCACTTGTTTGGAATTTTGCTCTGCTTTAGAATCCTATTTAGCAAATTTATTATCCTTTGGATTACTTTTGGTATTAGTTTCTTGAACAGGACGTAACCAATATTTGAGATCTCTGGTGCTGTATCATTATGGGTTTTACTCAATGCTTTTGACTATTCATTTATTGTAATAGGGCTCAATACTTCTTCTTATAATGCTAGGTTAATATTTTTCTTTGGCTTATACTCTTTTTCCATTCTGTATTCATTTCATTAAACTTTTGTTTTCTTTTTCTAAATTGATTTTGAAAGTGTGATACTACTTGTTGCTTCACGTTTGCTTCTCTGCTGATTAATTATGGGTTCCATATGATTGTATTTTTTTCTACTAACACTCTATCTAATATTACTTTGTTGTATGGACTGCTTAGCAAACTTTGCAGCATTCTTTTCTTGTTTTTTTCCATCATACTAAATCTTGTTTCTACTTTTTTATACATTTCTTTATTCTTTCTTCTACATTCTTCTTCCCTTATTTTTTCTTTTAAAATCATCCCCCAATTTCTTAGCTTAGTCACACACACTTGGTCACATTGGTCTGTTATTTGTGCAATCTGAATTTGGTGTAGTTGTTTTATCTCATTAATTCTTCAATTCAAACTTTCTTGTTCATCAATACTTATTCTTTCTTGTATTCTTGCTTGGCTTATTTTTTGCAATTGATACAAGAATTTAATTTCTTTGTATATTTTGGATTTCAGAACTGCTATTCTTTTTTGTATTTCTATTTTTTTAACATTGATCCATGGAACATGCTTTAAAGCTGCTGCCATAATTGCACTACTTATATTGTCTTATTCTATATTAATATCTTGTGTCTCATTTTGTGATAATCCTGTATTTTTCCTTTTAACAGATGTTCTACATGTTTACTATACAGTTCTCATTCCTCTGGTGTTGTCTTGTGATAGAAAAAGACTTTTCTCATTGGTTTCTCTTAGTTTCTATTTTTGAGTTTTTTATAATTGAGTATTTTACTTGTTTCAACTTCTACACCTATTAGTTTATAGTCACTACCTGTGACTATGTTTATGTCTTTAATTGTAACTTCATTAAGTATAGCACTTATATCTTCTTCTACCTATATGTAATTTATCCTTGATACTACTTTCTCATTGTGCCAGGTGTACCTCTTTTTATGTAGATTAAGAAATTAATACATGTCTATAAAATTTCTATTTCTAAACTATTTTAATATTGTTTTTCCAAGCCCCTGCCACTTACGGCTTGTGTTATTTGTATCTTGTTTTATGTTGCATATTGCATTAAAGTCTCCCAATATGTATATATATACATCGATTTTGTTGTTGCATATCTTACACATTAGTATTCGCTAAATCTCTCTATTAACCTTTTTGTCTGCCGGAGGTAAATATGTTATCCATATTTGAAGTACTGTTTTCTTAAAAAAAAACTCTATTTTGAGAACATATAGGTTAAATCTTACTACTCTGCATACATGACTTGCCCAGGGTTCACTAACTAATATTCCAACTCCAAACCCCTTTAACTTGTTTTTTTCTTTTGTTGCCCAAAAGCTTTTATAACCATATTGTTCTAATTCTATCTATTTATTCTCTTCTTCATTTATATTTGTTTCTGCAATCCCTATTATATCTAATTTCTTCTCTTTATCTATATCTACAAGTAATTTTAATTTGTATCCATTTAGTTTTAGCTTATTTATATTGTAAAAATCTATTCTAAGTTGCTCAAAATTAAATCTTTCTTCCTTATATTGTTTTGATATAGAGCTTGTTTGTGAAGCAGAAGTGAGGTTTTCTACTCTGCTCTGTTTTTTTAGTTCACCTAAAGCATATTTTATAAGTGTATTGCGAGCAGCTGCTCTATTGTCTTAAACTTTTTTTGCATTTCTGCAATCGCCTTTTCTAAATCGCTCTCTCTTTTGTTTTCTGGATATTTTTCTTTTTTATCACTAATTGGTACAGAGTTTGAGCCAGTTGCATACTTTGTTGACTGACCTATATTTATGTTTTCTTTATTAGTAAAGGGTCTTCTATCTTTGCTTCTGTCTTTACAACTACTAATTTCTTTACTTCTACTATTTCTAGTGCTGTAGATATTCTTATTAAAGCTTTGTTTTCTCTGCTCATATTGTTGCTTTGTATGTGGCTCTTTCTCATTTACATCTTTTAGTATACATTTTTTTCCTTTTTGGTTTTCTTTGTTAACTATATCACTATTTTTTTTATGTTGTCTGTTCTCATCCTATTTCATTTGTTCATTAAAATAATAAGGCTTTGCTTGTATTGCTTTTTGCAAATCAGCACTTGATGCAAAGTATACAAATGCAACTTCTCTTTGGTTGCCATTTCTATTGTTTGTTATATGTACCATTTTTGCTTTGAAGTTTTTGAGCTGACAGTACAATATTGCTTCACAGATATATCTCTTAATACCAATCTAAATTCTTTTCTATTTGATAGCTCTTTTGCATCAAATCTACCTGTTGTTATTCTTACAGCTTTTCCTTCTTTATAGTGAATTGCCCATGCATTTTGAAGAAGCTTTCTTTTCTCTTCATTCTTATATCTAATTTTTATATATGCTGCTTTACGCTCTGTTGAAATACACCATTTTATATTTTCTATTGCTCTGTAGTATTTTATACATCTGTTTATTTTTGCACAATTTGCTGATAAAGGAAGGTCCCACATAGTGATGAATAATTCTTTATTCATTTTTTCCTTACTTATGACCTTTTCTGCTTTGATTTCTACTGCCAATTGCTTTATACTATGCCTAGATATCCACATAGATTTGGAGATATCTTCTTCTTCTTTTTTTAGAATGTCTTCTTTTATTTTTTCAATTTTATTATTTAGGTTTTTCTTCTTTTGACTAGCTTCATATACTTTTTAACTTCATCTATAGCGTAGTCTTCTTGTTTAAACTTGGTATATAGTAATGTTGCTTTAGTTTATGCACCTTCTGTATTATCTTTCTTTAGTATATCTACTTCACTTTTATTTAGAGTTATTTCTGCTAATTTTATTTCTATTGCTTTTTTTTTTTTCTTTGAAATTGTACTTTCTAAATTGTCTACTGTATCTCTTTTTCTTTTTAAATTTTTATCTTTGATATTTATTTCTCTATTTTGTATATCAATTTCCATTCTTGTTAAGATACACAATATTTCTAACCTTTCTTCTTTACTTTTTTCTTTTAATTTCTCCTTTTTTATGCTTGAGGTTATTTCTATTACCTTGCCAAGGAGTATATACTCTTCTTTTGACAGTTTTTTATCTTGATCAGCTTTACATAATGCCCAGTTATAAATTTCAATTGTGCTATAAGTTCTGGGTCTTGGTAGCCTAGATATTTTGCTATATTTTGATTTACAGTTAGCATATATTTTCTTTAATCAGCATAGACTTCTTGGTATTTGTCTTGTGATGCCAAAGCAAAATCTTTAATTAATGCTAAATCCATCTGCATACTAATATTTTGTTGTATTTTTAGGTTTTGTATATATGGAGTGTTGTTTGAATTTCTATTCAATTTTTCTAGAATAGTATGTATATTTATTCTATACACATAATGATCAACTTTTGTTTGTTTGTTTGTTTATTTGATTACTTCTAACATGCATTTGTTTGCTTTTTTGTTTGGTAATTTGCAACACCAAGTAGGAGGCAATAACCCAATTTTTTTAAAAAATTTTTTAAAGAAAATTTTTGAAAAGATCGTTTTCTTCTAACAGTATAAAGTAAAGTCCAAGGTGAACTTTTTGTTCTAACAAACTTTTGTTATTTTTCTTTGCTTTCTCTTTCTTCTTAAGACTGTTTCTAATATTGCCTTAGTAGAGTTAGGGTCTATTTGTAAACTTTTTTTTGCTCCAATTTTGGTCATAGTGATCAGTGGAGAGAGTTGAAAAGTTAATATTATTAAAAAACATATTAAATATAATGTTTATTATATAATAAGATTCAATTTTTGTTATATTTTCTAAATTGGCAACATTTAAATTTATTCTTTTATTACCAATTATTTATTTTAAGTAGAAAATTTCTTTTATAGCTTGCTTGTGATAGGGAAATTAAAAAAAGTTCATATACTAATTCAGCTAAATACTGAGGTTTGTTTTTATTAATTTTTATTATAAAATTAGTATATCTATTCTAGATATATATAATAAGTTATATTGAAATAATCTTGTATCATAATATTGAGGTTGTGTAACTAATTCTCAATTTTCTTGCTTAGTATAGTTAAAACTTTGCCAAAAAGTAATAGCATAAAATTGCTTCTCTAAAGCCTCTATTTTTAAGTCCAAATCCTAGAATTTTAATTTTTTTTACATAAAATAATAATAATAATTTAAATAAAATAATATTACTATAATAACTAGAATAAATAAAATATAATAATAAATATAAAATTCTTTAAATCTTTTATTTAAAACTATAATCACATATTGTTTAAACAGATTTATTAAAAATATTTAGTTAATTGCTATTTCAAGTTTGATAAAATAATTAAAAAAATTGCCAAATTTACTAAATTATTTTTTAATTTATTATTATTTATATATATAAAACAATAAAAATTTAACTACTTGTAATCAATAATATATATTTTTAAATTTAACCATGTGAATATACACAATCCAAATTTTGTCATTAAATAGAAAGAACAATATATAGAAAAATCTACTAAACAATTTATCAAAAGTATTAACAGAGTATTTATAATAGCAACTTGGTTTTTACAAAAGTACAATACAGAATAAGAAAACTATACTTAAACATTTAATTAAAACTATATATAGCTTTATTTAACAACAACCAAAAGACTATATTCAATATTACATTTTTCAACTAAGTTATATAAAGGTATTTAAAATTAAAAACCTGCTTAATAAACTGCCAATATAATTTTACTTTTACTCTATTATGCCTAAAATCTACTAAGCTAATACATAATTCTTGTATAATTTATTTAATTTATCTATATACTAGCTAGTTTGCTAAAATCTACAAGTTCTTTACCAAATTATCTACTTCTTAGTTACAAATACAATTATAAAACATTTTAGCAATCTAATAACAAATTAATATAGTACTATTATAGGCTTTATCAAATTTTATCTCTCTTTTAAGCAGGCTTTTTCAACTATTTTATAATTATATTCACTACTCATTACTCTTAAAAATTTCATTTTACTTGATTTATTACAAATTTCCAATCACTAAAGATACAATACAAGAAGCTAGCCAATATTATAATCTGAATACTACTACATATATTTTCTAAAATTTATAAGTAAATTTGAAAACCTTATTGTACAAAACTTGCAAATAGAAAAAACAATACCAAATATTTAACTAATATTAAAGAAATCAAATAATACAAAAATATGCTTATTACTTTAATTTAAGAACAAAAAAAAATATACTTATAGCTACCTTTATAGCCTACCAAACAATAGTATAATAACAGTAATAACTGCTTACCCAAGAAGCAAATCTAATATAAATATAATTAATAGTTTATAGTATAAATAAAATATATTATCTTTACAAATTAATTAATTTTATTTAAAATCTAGATAAGTCTTGACTACTTTAGTAGATTTAAATTGCAGATAACTAGCATAAGCTTTTAGTCTAAGCTTTAATTTTTGTATATAATTTATAGCTATTTGTTTTTATACAAAGTTATTTTTTATTTATTTATTTTTTTTTTAAAAATATTAAGGTAACTACTTAGGCCCCTGGCACGTAGCTTTATTCAGATAGTTACGATATTACATCAATTTCATGAGGATACAACTAGCCACACATGTACTTTTGGTACCTAATTTAAGTAGTTCACCTGGGTTCTACACTAGCCACCATACCTGCAACCTAACTAGAAGATTACTTATTTAAGCTTTCTAATTATTTTACTAATAAGAGTATGACTAGCCATACATGCAACTTTTGGTTATCTATTTAAGTAGTCTGCTCTAGGTTCTGCACTAGCTACTGTACTTGCACCCAACTATGGAGATACCCATTTAAATTCTCTGTCTCTATTTCTATAACATGCCTACCCTAACACTCTTATTGAGATTAGCAGTCTTTATTTCTTTTTATATATATATATATATATTAAGGTGATTACTTAGTCTATTGGCATAAGCTTTATTCAGATAGTTATGATATTATATCTATTTTATGAGAATACAACTAGCTACACTTGCACCTTTTGGGTGCCTAATTTATGTAGCTACCTGGGTTCTACATTAGCTGCAATACCTACAATCTAACTAGAAGATTATCTATTTAAGCTCTCTAGTTATTTCTAACAAAAGTACAACTAGCTATATATGCAACTTTTGGTTGCCTATTTAAGTAGTCTGCCCTAGATTCCACACTAGCTGCCATACCTATAATCCAAATAGAAAGTTACCCATTTAAATTCTCTGGCTACCACTTTTGTAATATGCCCTACCCTAACACTCATATGAGATTAGCAATTTGCCGTGAATAATCCTAAGACTTTAGCCAAACCATATTGGGGCATTTATCCTTGTGGTAAACCTAACAGAATGATACATGTCTCACCAATGTATTCACTTGCATGTTCCAGTAACTTTCACCTAACTAGACCTGTTGCACTGCCGCCATCGAGTTCATATTTCAAGCTATCTTTTCAAATACTGCTATAATCTGATCCATATCTTAAGCCACAACCTTTCTAATTAGAATCCCATTATGTACTCCTTGCCCTTGTGAGGTTCACAACAACCCCAGTGTCCACATTTCAACTTCCTTTTTCCCAAATTCCTAACCGGTCCCTCCCTTACTTCTAGCCAGCAACCTGGAAGGGTTTGTCTGCCCAGGCTTTAGGTGCCTCATGGTCACCCTCCCCTTGGTACATACTTCTGGAGCACAAGTCCTTTTCCTCCGGTTGCACAAAAATTGCGAGGCAGATCCTCGATTTGATTGGCTAACGGCTGAGGATCTTTAAAATATGGCCCGCATTACATAATTGTTTACTATTTTCTAGCCGGAATTAACTTTTTAATGTTTTCATTACAAAAATAGAAATTTTGAAAAATATGCCTGCATTATGGTAAAATTGGTCTAGGAAGAAATTTCTTTTAATAAGCGACTGCGATTTCATTAGTAAAATTATGAGTAATTTGGCCTAATTTTTTGATCGTCGCTTTTAGCCAATCAAAATCGAGGATCTGCCGCATGGCACCTAGGTTCAATCAATTTGCAGATTCTGCGGATCCGAATCCAAAGAGAGATTCGAACGAATAATATTCCATTCAGATCCATTATTATTATGAAATATACAAACGTCAAAACTCTGATTTCTTGTGATCTTTTTTTTTTAAAATTTTATTGAACTAATAGTGCTAGATATCGAACTTCATTGAATGATTTTAACGTAATAAATGTGCAGTATATATACCTTTTTTCTACCAAATTCGTATCTCAATCAAATTCGTATAATTCGATCTATCATCAATATCTTATGATGTTGTAATCAAATTTTGATGATTTTGATACCATTTGAATTGTTTCAATGAAACGATTCAACATCATAAGATTTTGATGATAGATCAAATTATACGAATTTGATTAAGACACGAATTTGGTAGAAAAAAGGCATATTAATAGGATTGTGTGTAGGTTAAGAAGATTCAGGTGCGAATTCTGCTTCTTGTGGACTGTAGCGTGTTTATTTCTTATCGTTATACCTGTTTCTGAAATGAGGTTACAATTAGTACGTAATTAGATCACACTCAGAAAATGTGTACCAGTGGGCTCGGATGATGGTTCGGATGATGGTCCGGAAAATGTCTTCAAAATTTCACTTTATTTTTTCTTTTTACTAAGACTTCATTTTCCAATCATAATGATAATATAGACAATATTTAATGCAATTTATAACAAATAATAATATATAGAATAATACACTAATGATAAATTTTTCAATAGGTATCATATGCTTATTGAATCTTCGTTTCTATATGGTTATTAAATAAATTCTGAATTATTATTGCTTATTAATTTTTTAAAAATTTAAAATATCAACCTAATTTAAATATCTATTTTGGACGGCTGAACGTTGCTTATTTTCACATTTGGCCATTATAGTTTCAATTTGTGACTTATAAGCGACAAAAGTATTTGGAGAAGCGACATAGGTAGATTTGATATATTCTATGGTTTTGTATCGTCTTTTTTTTTTTTTTTTGCTAGAAACAAACGAAAAATATTATTGGCTTATATAATTTAAATCATGATAAACTAATGACAATAAATAATTTTATTTTATTAACAAGATAACATCATACATATATACTAGGGGTCTGCAAGTAGGCATGCTGGGCACATTGGCACCAGGCCATACACTAGTGCCTCATGCCTTGCCCATGCCTTAGGCACAAAAATACCAGGCATTATTGTGGGCATGAGTACAAATGCCAGGCATTTTATGGGCATGAGCACAATATGCCAGGCACTATTATGGCATGGCACAATATGCTAGACAAAAAGATGCCAAAAAGGTACCAGGCGCAAGTGCCGGGCAAAGTGCTAGGCAAAATTAATTAATAAATATTAAATTTTTGTGCCCGTGCTCATGCCCGTGCCTATGCCCATGCCAAATTTTTGTGCCCATACCCATCATGGGTATGGGCAAATCGCAGTTTTTTCAAAAATCCCGTGCGTTACACGCAGATCACGCGCGTGATTCGAATCCCGCGCGGGATAGGATCTCAAATCTATGGGTTTCTTAATTTTTTGTGTCGAATAAAAACTATGCAAAAATTATTATTGAAAATCAAATTTGTTCTACCGTAAATTTTCGAAATAGGGGCATGGGCATTATTTCGATTTTTGGCCTAAATTAAGCTTAATTAGGGTCAAAATTTGATATTTCGAGAAATTTACGGTATGTTACTGCAGGCCAGATATTTATTAATGCCAGTCAGATGATATGATAATGCCGGCCAGATAATTTTATCTGTGATCATATTAAAAATCCCTAAAATAATCACGCGTGTGCCCATCTTTATACTAGGGATGTAATTGGCTTGAATAGCTTGGTTTGGTTTTTAAATTTATAGCTAAAGCCTAAGCCAAAATTTTAGTAGCCATAATTTAGCTATAGCTATTAATT
>CAJVPU010000779.1:0-15485 GCA_910591775.1 Dentiscutata heterogama | reverse complement strand
AAGAACTATTAGTAATGCATTCAAAACAAGAAGAGTACCACAGACTGCTTCACCAGCCAAGACAGACAATACCAACAAAGAATAAGTGACACCTAAATGACGTACCGATAATAACACAAATTCCCACCAACAATGGCGACACATAATTCACTAAGGCACCAACGACGAAGCCGAAACTATGACACCAACTCAAACAACGGCTCTGGTAATGATGACGACACCGATTCCAAATGAAGAATCTGGTAACGATGATACCAGCGATGACAACAAACTGAACTTGTTATTATAAAAAAAAAAAATATTAGTGACTAGATAACGCGTTAAAAAAAAAAAAAAAAAATTCAACTGATTTGATCAGTTGACAATTACTATTTATACCCCATGATCAGGGTGACCATGGTGCACGGTGCACCAAATTATAATTCTTAATATTAAATAGTATAAAATTTTGTATTTGAACACTTGAACTAAAGTTTTATTATCGTTATATATAAATTATAAGTATAATATAGTAAAATAGTAAATAATACAAATTCAAAAAATTTTCTTATTTTTTTTTATCTAGTATAACCAAGTTTCATTTTCTGCAAGTAAATTTGTATTTTTTATCACATACTCTATAAGTATATTAAATATTAAATAAGTTTTATTAGCCTTTTATTCTAGCCAAATTGTTTGTTTTACAAAGCCTCAACAAACCAAATCTGCTAATATTAGTTTAGCTAATAGTTTTGTGTATAGAATCTGAGGTTTTGGGCAATTAACAAATTCTAGAGAATTTAATTCTCTATTTCGAAGTTGAGCACCTATTAAATAACAAAAAACTTTAACAACATTTACAAGTATAATCTGTTTATCATTATTCTCACATAATACTATGACAATCTCTAATATTTTTAAAATTTCTAACTTTATATCAATACATATTACATTATCTTCTCTATGCCTAATACAGTTGTTATACAAATTACAATCTGGGAGAAATTTGATTATTTGGCTATGCATGATATCATGATATTAGCTAAAACTGGTACTTATATAAAGTAAAACAATAATGCATTACCTTAAACAACTTATACCATGCTTTAGCTAGATATAGCTTTTAGTCAAGGGTTTTTTCATTATCACTTTTAGTACTACAATTAATATAGTTTAATAAGATTTGTAATTCAAATAATAATAATAATAATAATAATGATATCTTTCTTTATCCTTTGTGACAATAATATAATTAATATAGATATCTTTCTCAGAATAAAGAACAATATATTTTGAAATTAGTTGATTATGCCTGGCCTATCCAGAGCATTAAATTAGACTGGCTATTTTTAAAAATTCTAAGTATTGTTCTTTAATTAAGGTTATATATACTAAGTAATATTATACTTACTTATATTTATCAAAAAATTATAATACAGAACTAGGCAAATATTAGGCATACCAAATGCTAATATCACAATCATTAAACATGTTTGATCTTGGTTCTATTTTTTAAGTATCTCTATTTTTTTGTCTTCTTGTAATTTTCTATAGTATATGTCTAATTCTATTTCTTCTATCTTTAGATTTAATGCCTCATAATCTTAATTACAATCTCTAATTCATGCATAATAAATAATTGCATAGCCAACTTTTATATCTTGTATTAATTTTATTACTTGCTTTGTCTATACCAAATTATTATTATATTAGCTTTAAACTGAAAAATGTAACTCCTTGCATAGTAGATTACTAACTTTTGCAATTTTAAAATGATCTTTACTAATATTTAAATTATCTCTAAGAGTATATGCATTATCCCAAAATAGAGTTGCAGTTAAGGCCATTATCCGAATATCAGGAAAATTTTTTTTTAGTATACCTAATTTTTCCTATTCCTCTCTTTATAATTTTTACTTATTTTTAAAAATATTTTTTAAAGACTATTTTTAGCATATTATTCTATATCTCTTACCTGAAATAGCAAAATTCAAAAATGCAATAAGCTTCATTAATCATGAATTGTAGTTTTTTTTATTATGCAATCAACCACATAACTTTTTAAAAGATTTATTAAGCAATAGTTTTTTTGGTATTATATAAAGCAAACAAGTAAATCTAAGAGCTATCTCTTTAAAAATTTTGATTTAGATTTAATTGTCTCTTAAAATAAAGTCAGTCTACTATATGAAATTCCTAATTTGATAAAGTAATTCTAAAGGCAAATTGATTAGGCACTTATTATTAATTTTAACTTTTAATTTTAAACTCAGGGTGTAGCAGTTTAGTGAAGTGGTCTAGTTGTTACCCCTCCAAGCGGCAGGTCTAGAGTTCAAATTATAGATGCTGGTGAAATTAATTTCACCAATTTCACCAATTCACTACCAATTTCACCAATAGTGGTGAAATTATTTCACCACATTTCACTATATTTCACCAGCATCTATAGTTCAAATCCCACAGACAACGATTTTGGTTGCACTATCTCATTATGAAAGCTTCGGTGTATAAATGCTAAGAAACCGGGATGATCAAAACTCATTTGGGAAGACCCGAGTAAGGAGTAGTGGAAACTTTCGACAGTGTCATAGGAAGACTGAATTCGGAACTGAAAACTGAGACCAGAGAACTGAGTGACCAGGTCCTTAAGTGGGTGACATACCAGCCAAACTGCTGGATCGCCAATCAGAGAAAAAGGACATGTGCTCTGAAAGCATGTACCAAGGGAAGAGAGACTATAAGGTATATAAAGCCTGGGCAGACCAACCCTTCTGGGTTGCCAGCTGGAAACAAGGGAGAGACTGATAAAGAATCCAGAAAAAAAAGAAAGTTCGAATGTGGGTACTGGGGTAGAAATGAACCTTACAAAAGCAGGGGATATATGCGGCTTGGGTAACCGGGCTTGCTAGTATACAGATAAAGCCATAGTGCAATATCTCTAAACCAAATCTGGAAATATGTAGGACATAGAAGAAATTAGGAGGCATCTACTGCACCCTTCCTTGGGTAAATACTGGTTGATTAGATTCGAAGGGTTTATCTATAAAGAGGTAAAAGTTAGTGGGAGAATGCCAGCCTGGGTGGTCTTTGTGCAGCATGAGGTGAGACGGTTTGAACCAAACAGGGCAGTGCAGGACTAGGGATATCAGAAAGCTTAAATGGGTAACTCTCTAGTTGAGTTATAGGTATGACATCTAGTATAGAACCTTTGGGCAGACTACTTAAATAGGCACCCAAAAGGTGTACGTGTAGTTTGATGTACTCTCATAGATCTAGAAATGTATTGCAGCATATAACAATATAAATATAATAATATTTAATGTTATTTCTAATAAAGTTTGCTTGTTATGGCAATTCGGCAATATAAAAAAAAAATTTTTAAACTTTTTAATTTTTACACTAACTACTTGGCTTTGGATCAAAGATTTTAATAAAGAAATGACAATTGTAAAATCATCAAAAAGAATAGAAAAAGCAGTATAACAGAAGGATTTTCCTCTACCAGTCTTTATAATGACAAGTGTATCCTTTTTTTCTTCTATATAGTATTTTATTGCATCCAATTGTCCAGGTCTAAACTTAATAAATTTGAAAATTTTTTTTGCAACTATTTTAATATACTTTTCTAAGCTAATAGGTCTACTTATTTCTTCTTGTAGCATTATATTTTTATTTATAAACCTGCTGCCCCAACCAAATTGATAGTATGTATAACACAATGAGTACAAGCCTTTAGAGTGTTTTGAAAAAACCTTGCAACAAATATACCATATAATCACATCAAAGTTGGTAATCAGTAGAGCAAAAAAGAGATAAAACTTATTATTACTGAGTCAATTCAATGCATAATCTTTATAGTGAACTAAATCATGTATATTGAATTATTAGTATATAAATAAAAGTAAATTTTGAATTTTAATAATATAACATTATATTAATTACCTAGTTAAAATCAAAACCTGCTAATTCTTTGCACTTATTTGCAAATTTTTTGGCTTATGTTATATTATATTACTGTATTCTTTCTACATTCCATCTTTGTTTTACAAAATACACAACTTCCATTACACTAATATTGTGCAAGTTTGCTAATTTGAATAGTTTTTCACAATATATTTCTCGAAGCTCAGAAAGTAAATAAGTATATCTCTTATTATAATGCAATATAGCCATTGCATAATATGCAGCAAATGACTGCCAATAATTAATTTTTTTGTCTGCATAAACAAATTTTACTCTATTGAATACTTTATTTTGGGATATTCTATTTAATATAACAATTCTTTGGCTATGAGGTACATAGTAAATTGTTTCAAGAAGCTTCTAAAATTTATTTATTTAGCTATTAAACAAATAGCAAAGAGTTAGCTTTTGCAAAATAATTTCTGGATTATCTTTTGTCTAGCATATATTCAATCAACATCGTATATGATCATTTTGTAAGTGATAAATAAGTTCTTTTACCTGCAAAATATGCATTTCTTCCTCAGTTGATGCAAGAGAATCTTGGGTAGCTTTTCATAATATAGCAGAATAAATGCATCCATGAAACCAAGATATAATGTGATCTTCAAATGCATAGAAATAAATATTTTTTTTGTCTAACAAAAAGATACAAAAGTTATTATTTTTATTATTATTGTTTTTTTTTTTTTAAAAAAAAAAAAAACAAATAAAGCAGTTATATACTTCACAAAAAGTTTTTAATATTATATATTAAATGTTTTAGGTCCACATAAATATTAGTGACAATAGGTACATTTGCAAAAGTCCTTTTTGAATTTAAATTATTATCGATATATATATCTAAGTGTAAATCAGTTTCTTCTAATGATAAACTAATTTGTTTTAAACTTCAATCAGAATAGCATGCTCCTTATATCTTGAAGATTTGTCAAAATTACTTTGATGAATCATTTTGACAAACCTCTTATTATTTTTTACAAATCTGGTCTTTTCAACTATATGAAATATGATAATCAGTTTGTGAGAATAAAATAGAATTAAAATTAACTAATTTTTGAACTGAGTAAATACTAATATGTAAATTATTTTACCATGTAGAATTTCTTGAAATATAAGCTTATCACTAGTCTGATTTGCATTTCATATATGAGATTATGAACAATTAAAACCCACTGCTAAAGATTTTTTGCCTTATAACAATATATGTTCAATATATTTTTGCAAAGCTTCTCTTGTACAAGAATTTGTATTAGCTATAAGGGTGCAAAATATATTTTTTAGTATTTATAATATATTTTATTGCTTGTTTGATTTGTAATTTCTATTATGACTAATAAACTCTGTATTGTATTGCAGAATACTCCTCCCACAAGTTCTGCAGCAGCTATAGTATTTGTTAATGAAAATTCTTTTGTTTTATTTGTATATTCAGAGATAGCGGCATATTTTATATACTTTATAGTACTTTTAATTTTAAATCTGATTGGTATTATATTCCAAGATTTATTTATAAGGCTATTATTATTGCATTTAGAACAGAGTTGTATAAATACTAGTGAAAAATATTGTTTTGTAAAAACTAGTATCATAGAACCAAGTTTAGCAAATTTTATTGCATTGTCAATATTTGTTTCTAGCAAGTTATTCTTATCTAGAATTATAGTTTTTTTTTTTGTTTTGTTTTCTAATTCTTTTATGTGTTTTTATAAGTTACTGATTTTTTGGTTGAGAGTGTAAATTTTGGTCTGACTTTTTTTATATTCTAGTATCAATGTTTAAGTATCCTGTAGAGATAAGGTTTTACTGTACTTTTTAAATAATAAGCTTTCTTTTATTGGAATTTTAGTTGATAATAAAATATTATCTAGCATTATACTTAATTCTTCACTTATTCTTTTTATACTAGATTACAATCTGTTTTCTTGGTTTATTGCATCTAATATTTGTTGATTACTAGAAAAAAGATCTAGATAATACACTGTAATAGCCACTTGTAATAAAGTAATATTTTTAGTTTCCAAGAATTCAAGAAAGTAGTAAAAAGAGCATGAATTATTAGGATTGAATTCTTCAAATTTTTTTTCAAAACAACAATTATCAAAGCCTCATTCATCTGGCTAGCTAAAATCTGAATCAATATCATAATTATACCACTTAAATTTGAGATAATCATTTTTATTTAAAATACTAAATTTCTAAATTTTTTCTAATATTCGAAAATAGACTAAATATCCAAGTAATAAAGAGTTTTAATTTTCTTTACCAGTTTTGGATTTATAATAATAATACCTGGAGAATTGGCAAGTGTACTCTTTGAGAAGTGAGACTTCTTTGAGGTGACTATACAGAACCAAAACTTCTAATTTTGAATTAATCTTTCTAACAAGCTATTCTTGTTTTGAATTTCTTATCAGGGTTCTTTTACTAGGCATATTACTATTAATACACATGTTATATTATTTAAACATTTTTATAGTGAAAGTTATATTTGTTTGAAATTTTAAGTATTTTTTACAAATATTATATAAAGTTTGTATTAAAATAGAATTAGCAAATGATAAAAAGAAAGACAGATTGATTATAGACAAAGGTTACATGATAGAAAATAAGTAGTGAATTTGATTTATATAAGTTGCTTTCATTTAATTATTTATTAAATATTAATTTAAATTGCGTTTTATTAGGTAGATCAAAGTCTAAGAAAAAACTTTATTAAAGCAAAAGTCAAGGCTTAAATACATTTAAGAATTCTTGCAGTTATAGTTTTACATAGGAAATAAATTTTCTTTTACATAATTATTATAGAACTTTGGATACTACAAGACATTGAAGAAATAAACCAATTCCCTTTATATACAAGTTATTGAAAAAACAAATTAATTCTCTTTACACACAAGTTATTGAAAAAATGAATCAATTCTCTTTTCACATTTGCCCTTCATTATATAGACACAAAAGTTTTCCATTGAAAAGATTCTCTTTTTGAATAATTTATACTCAAGATACAACAATTCTTTATATTATACTTTATAATTGGTGCAAAACAAGAACTCTAATTGAAAAGTATTTCCATCAATTCTACATCTGCTATTATTGGAAATCATAGTAATTAGTTTATCAATTACTAAAAGAGGAATAGCATGAATCTCAAGGACTTTCTTGGCAATACTTTGAATCTTGTATAATGAAAATAAAAAGCTAACTAAATATAAAATTAAATGTAAGTAAAAAGATCATCAAATATAGGATAAGATAAAGTAATACTAGATCATTATTTTATACTTTTTACTAATAATTTGACTTTATAATCAATAGAGCATTTGCTATTAAGAAAAATTTGTTTTTATTAAATCAAGCAGATAACTATTAATAGAAAGATATAATATGCTAATCTTATTTTTATTTATTTTAATATACAATCTATACATTTTAACATCAATTGACTAATAACTTAATTACTTTTTTCTCTGCTTATCATGATTTGTTTCAATTTGCGTTTCAATATTGCAAATGAAATTATTTTTTAAACCCAAAGTATATCATTAAGAGAATTTCATATTATAAGCTTGAAATTGAAAATTGTTATCAGCTTAATGCAAGGTAAAGTTTACTTTATATTAAATAAAGTGCTTGGTAACTTTTTAATATAAATAACTTAAGATTATTTATTCAATGCAACCAAGAACCTTCACTTGTAAAAAATTATTAAAAAATTGAAGGTTATAGGGTCTATATAATGTTTTAAAGTTTTTATATTTTTATATTTTTGGAATACTAAATTTTATACTTAAATATTTTTAATAAAAAATGTTGATAATTATTTATAATAATAGTGATGTACTTATGATGATTATTATTATAATTATTATTATTATTATTAATCAAGTTAAATAAATTTAAAAATTAAGTGATTATGATAAAATACAGAAATATATTTAAAGTTATTTTTATTTTAATAAACTATTTTATTTTAAGATTTTTTTCTCTAGAAAATTAATTAAAAAATATCTTTTTATTTCTAGATGATTTTTTAATGATTTGGTTAATATATATCTTGAGAAAATTTTAGACCTTATTTTATAAAGTGACTATGATCTTAATTAACCCTTAAAGATCGATATAGTAAAACCTTTCTAAGCACATTTTTATAAGTATACACACCTTCTAATGTATACACAAATTTTGATCTAAATATATATATAACTAGAAATTGTACCAAGTAAACATTTTTATTATGCCTATAATAAATTACCTGGTAGAGATTTTTTTAACAAATACAATCTCTATATATAATCTTCATAAATGCACTTTTTCTTATTATTCTAAGTATATGTCATTAAATTCTGGTTTAGAATATGTGTTTTTAGAAAAGTTTCACTATGCTAGACTAATTACTGATTCAGATGTTCAAATAATTATAATCACAAAATTAAAATGAATTAGTTATTTGTCAAATACCCACTAAATAAAAATCATGCGAGAAAATAAAAATATCCTCTTGAATACCTTATTAAAAGTTATGTATTTCCAAGTAATACTTTTAATTTTAAAAATTGTGACTAGTGATTGGACCCGTCAAAAAAAATGCCACCCGAGTCACCCGCGGGTGGACCCATGAGCCACCCGGGTAGAACCCAGATGGGTTAAAAAAGCAACCCTTCGGGTAGATTCATGAGTCATCTGGGTGAGAATAAAGTATTACAGCTGTTTTCATAAATTCCGGAACAACTGAAAAAATTGCCAATGACCGAATCGATAAGCTTCAGAAGTCGGTTACTTATTGATTCTGACTCGATAACTTATCAATTCGGTCATCGGCAATTTTTTCAGTTGTTCTAAAATTTATATAAAAATAAAATAGTGATTTTATTTGGATCGGTTAGAAGTTTTATCAAAATGGTAACGTTTAAAATTTTACCTCTGATTCATTGAATGAGTGTCTAGTCTAATATAAAACCCATTTTGAAAGTTTTATTTTTTTAAGAAAAAAAAAGGCAATTAATATACATACAAATGCATATTTAGATTAAAATCACTATTATTGTTCACGGGTCACCCGTTGGGTGACCCACCTGCTTCCACCCGGGTGGCCAAAACTTCACCCGGGTCACCTGTCCACCCGCGGATGACCCAGGTGGCACCTATCCAGGTCCAATCACTAATTGTGATACCTAAAATTTATCATTCTTTTTTATACAATTCTGTAATAATAACAAAAGACAGATTAAAAATTTTATTAGTTATTTAGTTCAGTGAATTTTTGGTAATACTTAAATGTTTTAAAAGGCCAAAAAAAAATTCATAATAAGGCATACAAAAATGAAGATCTTGATGCTATTCAAGATATGAATAAACTTGTATCACTTATACTAATTGAATATAAAGATACAATACTATAATAATAAAATTTAATCTGAAAAGATAGCTTGAGATACGGACCCGGTAGTGGCAGCACAACATGTACTAGTTGGGAAAAGTTACCGAACATGCAGGTGAGTACATGTGTAGGACATAACTATTCTGTTAGGTTTATCACAAGGATAAATGCCCATGTGGCTAAAGTCTTAAGGTCCTTCTACAGCATTGTTAATCTCATTAAGAGTGTTGTTAGAGTAAATGTGTTACAGAAATAGAGCCAGAGAATTTAAATAAGTATCTCTCATAGTTGGGTACAGGTACGGCAGCTAGTGTGGAACCTAGAGCAAACTACTTAAATAGGTAACCAAAAGTTGTATATATAGCTAGTCGTACTCTCGTTAGTTAAATAATCAGAGAGCTTAAATAGATAATCTTCTAGTTAGGTTGCAGATATGGTGGCTAGTGTAGAACCCAGGTGGACTACTTAAATTAGATACCAAAAATACATGTGTAGCTAGTTGTATCCTTGTGAAATTGATGTAATATCATAACTATCTGAATAAAGCTACGTGCCAGGAGCCTAAGTGGTCACCTTAATATTTAAAAAAAAAAAAAAATAATGAAATTTAATTAGTATTATCAATAATAATATATTACAATATCATTTTTATTGTTTATTCAAACAGGAAAAATAAAAGTAATAAAAATACTATTATATTATAAATCTTCTGTCTGATTAACTTAGGTTGGAGAAAGAAAGTGCAAAGTATTTAGCAAAGCACTTTGAAAAACACCATCATAACTTCTTGAATAGTAAAAGAAAAGATAGAAGCACTTGTAAAATATGTTTCTAATCTTTCGAGGATTGGTCTAATCAACATAGCTAAGAAGATAAAATATTAGAAAGGGACTTAGTAAGAATATTGTATTAGCCTAATGATTCTCAGTCAGATCTCTCTAAGTGCACACCCTTGTTTTTTTTTTTTTTAATATTAAAGATAACCACTTAGACTATTGGCATGAGCTTTATTTAGATAGTTATAATATTACATCCATTTTACGAGAATACAACTAGCTACATGTACACCTTTTGAGTGTCTAATTTAAGTAGTCTGCCTGGGTTCTACACTAGCCGCCATACCTGCAATCTAACTAGGAGATTACCTATTTAAGCTCTCTGGTTATTATTAACAAAAGTATGACAAGCTATACATGCAACTTTTGGTTGCCTATTTAAGTAGTCTGCCCTAGGTTCCACACTAGCTGCCATATCTATAACCCAACTAGGAGGTTACCTATTTAAATCCTCTGGCTTCTATTTTTGTAACACGCCCTATCCTAACACCCATATAGGATTAGCCATTGCTGAAATGACCCTAAGATTTTAGCCAAACCATATTAGAGCATTTATCCTTGTTGTAAACCTAACAGAGCGGTACATGTTCTACACATGTGCTTACTTGTATATTCAGTAACTTTCTCCAACTAGTACATGTTGTGCTGCTGCCACCAGGTTCATATCTCAAGCTATCCTTTCAGATACTACTGTAACCTGATCTATATCTCAAGCTACAACCTTTCTAATTAGTTCCCACTTACGTACTTCTGCCTTTGCAAGGTTCACAATGGTCTTAGTATCCATATTCCAACTACCTTCTTTTTCCAAATTTCTTATCAGTCTCTTCCTTATTTCTAACTGGCAACCAGGAAGAGTTGGTCTGCCCAGGCTTTAGGTGCTTTATAGTCTCTCTCCCCTTGGTACATGCTTCTGGAACACAAGTCTTTTTCCTCCAATAGCAGGCTAGCAGTTTGGCTAGTGTGCCCCCCACTTAAGAATCTGGTCACTCAGTTCTCTGATCTTGGTTTTCAGTTCCAAATTTAGTTTTTCTATAGTACTATCAAAGATTGCTGCTACTTCCTAACTTGAGACTTGCCAAACGGGTTTTTAGTTATTTCAGTTTCTTGGATTTATTGCGTCAAAGCTCCTATTCAAGATGGTATAACCAAGGTTACAGATTAGGATTCAACTAATTGTGATAGCCATTACTATATCACAGAGCTATTTTTTGAAAATGTCATCTGTAGAATTCGAACTCTAAACCTGCCATCTGAAGATGTGACAACTCCACCATTTCACTAAGTCGCCACACTCTAAGTGCACGTTTTTGTTAATAATATATATATAGAGAATAATAAGAAAAATATATTTATGAAGTTAATTATATATTTGGGCTAGCACTTGAGGATATGCATTTATGAAGGTTTATTTAAAAAGATCTGGCAAAATGTATATGTAACTTTATCATCTGACTAATTATTGGTATTCTTGTAATTCTAAAAAATGAACAGAACAAATTTTTTATTTGTATAACCTAGAGAAATTTTGGTTAATCTAGAAAAAATTAATGATATATATAAGTATATTTTTTTTAAATAAAACAGAGATTCAAAATATTATAATTCAAAATAAATATACAAATTAGAACAACTTTTTCTGATGATCTTTTACACCAAAAATTTCAATAATACCAATCTATAAATATTGTGTAGTTAGTATATTTTTTTATAACAAAACTTTGCCAAATAGCATTTGAGTTCAAGAGCTTCAGATTGTATATAAGCACTATAAAATAGAGTTGAAAAAGACAGCTTTTTGTGAGTTTGGCTCTCTGGTAAAAGTCTATAGAGCTATCAAAAAAGTAACTTTAATAACAACCAAGAAAGTTTTTATTAAATTATATCTGAGCAAGAGCAAAAATAAAAAGCTTAGATAAATATACTATTCTATATAATATAAACTCTTACACTCCCTGTTTTGGTACATACTCTGGCCTGTCATCTTTACTATTATCCACTTGTACTTTTAACAAAATTTTTAAAAAAAGTATGCAAAACAGCTTATCCCTATCAGAAGATTGGCATTGTTTACTCCTCTAAATTTGAACAACCAGATGGATTGTAACCATGTGTTTGGGATGATTATAATGATAAATATAGTGCAACTTACAGAGAATCAGGATATTCTATTTAATTCATATCCGGATTTGGTTATATATTAGAAAGAAGATTCTAGATAAAGTGAAACTTTATAATTGAAATATACTATAGTTGTATTAGTTATATAATTTTTATTATTTGACTACAAACTATTTTTTGATAGAAATAGATTGGTTAGTCTATAGAGGCTTTTCTCTTTGTTTTCTTTTTTTATATTTATTTGTTTTCCCATTTGTCTTTCTTTTTGATTTTCCTTTCAATTATATATTTTTTTTTGTTAGTTTTAGTTTTCTTTTTGCTTCTTAATATTATTTCTGTATTAGTAATACAAAATTTTACTTTTTTGTACTCTTGGTAAAGAAAAAAAGATTAGTTTTTAACAGGTTGACAAGATCTTCTAATGCATATGTAAGTCAGTGTGACAAGTCACATCTAGGTATAGTATCTGTAGCTAGTGATGCCAGGCTTATAATTGCAAAAGATATTTACTAAAATAGATTTTGTTTTTAAAACAGATTTCATTATAAGAATATTTGTATTGAAGCACCAACAAGACTGTCAAGGAATAAAAAAAAAAAAATAAAAAAAAATATTATAATTAGAATTAGAAGAGCTTAATTTTTTGTTTTTTTTTTTTTTTTTTATTTCTTTGATAGATCTTGCCGTGGCTTGACCTCTTAGTTTTAAATATATTTAATTTTATATTTATACTTTTATTTTCTAAGACTAAATTAGAGCCCGACTTTACCTAGTTACTTGTGGTGCAAGGTACAATCTATCATATTGGCTTATAGATAAGCTAAAAAAGTTCTTTTTATGAACTTGTCCAAAAGAGGTTTTTACTCTTTTGTATCCAACTTAAAATAGTATCGCTCCAAACTTTTTGTATCTTTTCCTCTTTTGCTGATATCTTGTCTCTTTTTTTTTCTTTACTTTCATTACCTTTTTCTTTCTTTTTTCCTGCTTTTACTTCTTTTTCTTTCAAGTTGCTAAACAGATGCTTTCTTGGTTTTGTTAATTTTTCTTTCTTTTTTCTTTTGTCTGTCTTTCTTATATTTTGTCTTTTTTCCTATTCTACGACCTTGCTGCATCTGTCTCTCCATATGAAATCATAGAACCTATTCCACATTATATATGCTGTGAGTTCTACTATGTGCGAGGTCGATTCTGTTAAGTTTAGAAGATTTTTGATTTTTTTGAAAGATTCTGCAGTAGTTAAACTTTTGATCCATAACCTTATTTTTTCTAGTTTGATAGCTTCTGAGTCTCCGATAAGGATCTTGTAGAGAGTGTTTTTTGGGCAGCGATATTTTTCTTCTTTCATGAGTTTGAACCAGGCTAAATCAATTGCTATATTCTCTATATTTTGCCACATAATATGTATATACAGCTAAATGGTCTTGTGTTTCTAATATACCAATATTGCAGACTATATAGTTACTACCTGTATAAATATCTAGTCTTCTCATTGTCAGAGTTCTGAGTACTGGTAAGTTTTCTAAGAGATGCTTCAGTTGTGTTGCGAGTCTTTTACTCTTTTGTAAAGTATTATATTTACTTTCTTCAATTTTTTGATTCTTTTCTAATACATATGCCAGTCTAACTTGGGATTATCTGTTTTAGGTTCTAGAGCCAGAATTGTCTCTGTTAGTCTCTAGTTAGTACCATTTCAAGTTTCTAAAATCTTTTTTAGAAATGGTCTAGTCGATTTTTCAACTTTGTGATTATTCCAGTAGAGAAGAAATATAATTCTGGCATTGCAGTCTGCATAAATATTTGTCAAGTGAGGTAAAAAAGTAGCTTTTTTTGCTAGTAGGTCTGCTTTGTCATTCTATTTGTTGTTGCTATGACCTTTAATCTTTTTAAGCTCTAGATTAATGTTTTTAGCTTTGAGAAGATCTATAATTTTGATTAAAATATTCTAGTTCTTTTCTTTATAGATTTTGTTAAATTTCCACTCATCTTTAATCTTTTTGATACCAGCAATTACCACTATACTGTTTGAGTAAATACAGATATTACAACTTGATAGCATAATGAACAGAGCTAGCCAGATTGTGATAAGCTTGGGCTTTGTTGATGATGGCCAATTTTCTATTTTTGCATAGCCCTCCTATAGTAGATTTTCTTGTTTTTTGTCTACTTGTACCTATCTAGCACCTATACTAAATCTATTTTTTTCATACCTTAATGAACCATCAGTATATACCTAAAAACTATTTTTATTACTATTTGTAAACTATTTTTTAAACATTTCATCAGAGATATTTTGAAATCCTGATCTATTATTAGCTACTTATCTAAGTGTTCGATATACTGCAGACTGTGAAGCACCATTTCTTCTCTACTAGATTTAGATGTTTTGAGTTTGTTGAAATTGCTTGGCAGGATATCTATATATCTGGGAATATATTTTTAGTTCTTTCTTTGTATTGGTTTTGAAATTACTATCCACACTTTTTTTTGGCTAATCCAACTATAACCTTCTTCCTGCTTTATTGATAGTACTCTATTTGGTTTTTCTATTTATAGATAGCCTGATAATGTGTTATTTTCTTTAGATATCCAATGTTCTGTAAGAATTTTATGATTACTTTTCTTAATAATCTTTCTTGGCTCTGGTTCATTGTTTTCTTTATCTATCAGGATCTATTCTTTTTTTTGTTTATTTAATGAAATTATTACAAGTGGTATTAAAAGTGCGAGGTTGTTTGGGCCTGGTGTTTAGTAGATTTTTTTAATTTTCCTACTCTCTGGGTTCTGTAGTAAAGCATTTTCTATAAAGGTAAACCACTTTGCTTTTTTCCCAACTTTAGATTTACTTTTCACTGCTTTTAGCTACTGCCATGTTAGAAGTTTCTTTCCTTCTTTGTCAAAAAGTTGGTCACAGAAGATGATACCCAGATTATAAATATTTCTTGTTGCTCTTACGAAGATAGATATGTCTATAACTTCTTTAATTAATGGATCTGTTTCGTGAAAAAGCCATTTGTCTGATGTAGGTTTGATGCTTATATTAAATATTTTTGCCTTGTATAGGATCAGACAAGTTATGTTGTTTTTTTAAATTATATTTAAACTTGAATCTGCCTTGAAATGCAGTTTTTTAATTATATTTGCTATAAGTAATCCTTGTTTAATATGTATTTTTGCAAGTTGGCTATCTTGGTTAGAGCTATTTAGTC
>CAJVPU010000778.1:0-15490 GCA_910591775.1 Dentiscutata heterogama | reverse complement strand
AAGGTGGAATTTCAAAGTTTATATTTGTTGTAGGTTTATACGATATTATGAATGATCTAAGTAAAAAAAAAAATCCAATTAATACGACACTATGGTGTAGTAAAAATTGAATCTTAGCTTTAAGGCTAAAGACGAGCAACCATTAACCACTTATAATAATTCAAATAAAGTAATTACTGTCATAGAAGGAATTTGAACTCTCATATCGCAAATTTAAAATGTAAATGCAAGCCTTTCTATTATTCCCAGCAAAATTTGTCATCCACTAAATAATACGTGAACAGAAGCCAGCCTATATAAATCAGCATTATGACTAGATACAAGTATACCATAATTAGATTATTAATTTAAGATTTTTAGAATCTATATTCCTTTTTTTGTCGATGATGGTTTAAAGCATCTAATTCATAGTACTTATATCAATTATGCAATGTCGTAATTGCTTTAAAAAATAAAAATAATACCTCATTTCAAACAAATTTTTTTATTTCCCCATTTTTCGCTTGTCACTCTTGCATTAATTCAGTTTGTGTTGTTAAATTTGGCGTTGACTTGGAATTGGCGTTAAGGGGGAATCCAAAATTTACGTTAAATCAATATTGTCATAGGGATCTCAAAGAAAAATTAATATCATGCGGTATTATCTTCTATTTAATTTACATAAGTTAAAAGGTGGATTTTGTCATCCGTAAACTATTTTCGGTAAAACATTGTGCGACAGCATTTATATATAACGACATCATTATCTCTTTTTAATGCTTACAAGCATTCTATTGGTAAACAGTCTTAGTAGTTTTTTTAACGGGCGTAATGTAGTAACTCTGAACGATATGGAGTAATATAATGGATTTATATACAACTTAGCAATCACTGTTCTACTATAGCCTTATTCAGGGGCTTGAAGAAATGCTAACTCTTTAAATGGTAGTGACTTGACGATGAAAGGTTAAATGTTTAGTATTATTCGGTTGAGTATTCTTCCTGGATCTGCTCCATGATAAGTCATCTATTAACGTACGTAGCTAACCTTAAATGTAAGTCAGTGGATATGGCTAAGAGGTTCATGAATCCAACTTATGGGCAAATAGAAGGTCGATGTTGTATTCGAGATGGAAGTTATAACTAGTGATTTGAACCGAGAAAAATTTCTTTAATCGGTTAACCGAACCGAATTATTTTATTCAACCGGTTGTCAACCGGCTAAGATTGCCTATCTCTACTTTTCGTTTTATCTTCGGAAATTGCTCATCTTTCATTCTCTTTTCGGAACTTTTCGGAACTTTTCGGAACATTTACTCTCTCCTCAACCGATTACCCAAATTTCAACTGGATGTATCGGGTCAACCGATTAAGAATTTTCTCAATCGGTTAACCGAAATTATTCGGTTCAGGTCGATTAACCGATTATAGGCCAACCGATTCAAATCACTAGTTATAACACAGGAATATCGTTATGGAGCTTTGGAAATATTATGGTTTTTGATAAACAGTATCTTTGTTTACTAATTGTTTTCATGAGTTAAACCAATTGGTTTTCAAGTACTGTCTTGTCCTGATGCTTTTCACCTTAAATTGTAAGATCCTTAGTATCTATCATCTTTAATGGTTCATTTTTGAAATTTAATACAGAAATATGAAATATATGTACTCATTCATTCAAACTATTTTTTATATACAAAATGTGAACTTTTTTTTTTTTGCTATTCTCTTGAGTGTAAGGTTTATATCCTCATCGTAATAAAGTTTATCAATAAATTCTTCAAGTTTTTCACAATAATTTAGTAAATTATCTATATGTGAACCAAAATTAATTCAAAGGTCAAAAAAATTATATTATGGAGTCTATAAAATAAGAAAGTTACTCTTTAGAGATCAACGTATCTATCATTCCACATGGCATATCTTGTATCTCCATTAGGGATGTTATGGTCCGGTCTTGGTCCTAAAGACCGGTCCTAACAGAGGACCGTGGACCGGACCATGGTCCAGGACTGGTCCAGGACTAGAGGCGTTATGGTCCGGTCCGGTCCGGTCTTGGTTTACCGGTCCAAGACCGGTCTATTATTGACCAATAGAAATTCGGAATTTCAAACCTTGGTAAGCCTGTAATACGGTACATACATACACAACACATACACAATAGGTATTTTCAAATATACTTTTATAACTAACAAAAGCTGAACTCGGGTTTTGTTAAAAAAAAGTATATTTGAAAATACCTTATATCAGATATATCTTTAACTAGAATGGCTATCGAATAATTTATTTTTAATACATATATTGCAACAATAAAGTTTAAGAATTTAATATAAGTATCCAAAAAGCTTCAACGAGATAGTGAGATCAGCTAAAATTTCAGTAAATTTTACAAATTCAAGCTATTTTTGAAATTTTTTTTTTAATGTTAAAGCTATTTTTTTGAAATATTTTTATATACGTAACAGATATATAATATATATATTTATACTAATATTTCTTTCTTTTCTATTTATTTATTTATTTTATTTAATTTAATTTTTACCCACTCTATTAGTGATCCAGCTTTTAACACAAAGGCAGGCTCTCGCCATTTCAGAATGAAGATAGTTGCGGGTTCTTGAAATGGTATTGCCAGCTATCGAGAAGGCATGCTCGCACACAACACTAGTGGCCTGAATACTAAGGTAATCAGATGCCATTTTTGAAAGAATTGGATAGGTTTTTTGGTTCGATTTTCACTAATCTAGTGGGTTGGTATCTTCTTCAACGGTATCAAATATAAGATAATTATCCAATTCATTTGTATCTATAGTTGTTAATTCTTGTCTAGGATTATAATTAAAAACTAATAATTCTTCACTTTCTAGTCGATTGTGCAAGTTCCAAAAAAATTTTTGGGCAGTTTTAATAGGATTTTCTGAAAAATTATTTGAGAGTGGTAAAGCTTGTCTATCTTGAATGTATTGATTTATAGCTTCTTGAATGGCTTTCTTGGTGTCAACAGTGTTTGTTTGATCAAATATTTTCAGTTTAGTTTGAAGGTCAAGAATGGTGGAGATAACGGAGGACTTATCTATTATGGTCTAGTATTCTTCTATTTTTTGGTAAATCAATTCAGCAACCTTATTTTGAGAAACTCTTCTTTTTCTATACACATTTAAATATTTCTGAATACTTAAAAAAACCAAACATATATCGCCCATAGTTAGGTATGATGCAGCAGAAAGCAATTTTGTGGTGGCTTCAAGTGGTTCCAGTAAGGTAAGCACATCCTAAAAATTAATAATTTATTATATATTAGTTTATTATTTAATTTTATTTAAATTATTAGAGGTTTTGTACACCAAATTAGACATAGCAGTAATGAAATTTTTTGATTATTTTTTTAAATTAGATATGCAAAACTAATATAATAGTAATTTTACTTTTTAATTGCATTGTTTATTATTATTTGGATATAGCAAACGGATTGATGAATGATTAGCAGCAAGAAGGTTAAGAACAGTTTCTATTTTTTGCATTTTTTGCAACATATAGTATGTGCTGTTTTATCTGGTTTCAACATCCAACTTAGGCTTAAGGTATGGAATTCCTTTAAGTCGCACAGACTACGTAAATCATCGCTAAGACAAATAGACAATTTAATTTTAGCCATTAAGTTCCAAACTTTATTTACTAAAGAATCAACTATTTTCAATCCTTTTTTTGTAGCCAAGTTAAGAACATGGGCAGCACATCTATAATGTGAAAATCTGATATTATCAAATTTAGTTTACAATTTCTGTGCAATTAATCTTCCACAAACAACCATGGCAGACTTATTATCTATGGTAAGTGTCAACACTTTATCTTGAATATTAAAATGGACAAGAAGATTATTAATAGTATCAGCTATATTTATTCCTGTATGTTTATCACTAAATGGAATAATATCTAAGAGAAAATGGTGTAATTGCTAATTAGTATCAACATAATGAATGGTAATACTGAGAAATGCTTCAAAATTTAAAAAGGTCCACATATCAGCCATCAAAGAAATTTTTTCAGAAATTTTAGAAATGTCATTAAATATTTTACTATGTTTATTTTCAAATTCCTCTATAATTTTTACTTTTATGATTTGTTTTGAAGGTATTGCATATCAGAGATCGAGAAAGTTAATAAACTCTTTAAAGAATTGATTATCAACAACAGTAAATGGCTGTTGATCGATGATGATCCAGGTAATTAATTTATTATTTCTTATTTTTTGTTTCTTATCATTATGCAGATCAGTTCTGGAAAAATAATAAGTAGTTTGACGTATAGCTGATACAACAATTTGATGTCCTTTAAGGTGTCTTCATAAAGTTGAAACCCCAGAACTAGTTGAAAAAACATCCTTGTATTTTTTGTATACAGGTTCTCTGGGATAGTCAGGTATGTTGAGATTAAAATAAGGCCAGACTAAACTTTTCTAAGCTCTTTTTTTATAGTTACTTTGAAATGGTGAATTAGTTGAGGTTTTCTAAAAAAGTTGGCTATTAATATCCGAGACATTATTTTCAAACATTTTATTTTTGTCATATAGATCATTATAGGTTTTGAAAAAACTGTTATCTTCCATTTTGTTGGTTTTCTATTTATTTATTTTTTTTTTGATATTTTTTTTAGTCCAAAAAATGAAGCCTTATATATTGAAGCAAGTTTATTGTTGCAAGTAGTTCTGATCTTATTATGATAAGTATTTTTTACTTTTATTTATTTATTTTATTTTAGATATCAACTATGAATTACTCCTTAGCTGTTTCTTTTTCATAATCTTAGAATTCTTGATTACAAAATAATACCAATCTGTGCGCAATTCAAGTATATTATTTAAATTACTACTCATGAGACAGAAAAATTTTATTTTATCTTTTTGTTAAAAATCAATCGTACTAATTTTATTTAAAATTTCTTAAATATTTTTATGCATATATTTATTATAACAAGTTTTACTCACGCCATCCTACTTTTATATGATTTTATATATTTTTTTCATGTGATTAGTAAAAGATATTTTTAATAGACAAATCATGTATATGCTTGAGTCTCGCTATGGTATCTCTAAAATATGTAGTTTGTATATATTGCCTTTTTATTATCTTTTTTAGTACTCTAAAGATAAGCCAAAAGTGCCTTTTTGAAAAGATATATATGAATTCATATGATGTGCATTCATGCGCATGATTCCTGAGCCAAATTCATTTATGCACATAATTCCTGAGCCAAATTCATTCATGCGCATGATTCCCGAGCCAAATTCATAATAATTTTTCTACCAGCTGACCATATGATGGGAAATATATATTTTCGTATAAATGGATATACATTAATGTGTATCAACCCATCTCTTAAGTTACCCACCATTTCATATGACAAAGCAAATCACTAAGATAGCAAAAATATTGAAAATAGAATGCTTATATGGGTGAAAATTTTTGATAGGAATTTTGTAATTATTATTATAATTAGTTCTATTCAATTATTTATAGATAGGTTTTATAAGCAATTTTATGATTAAAAAATGATCAATCAAATACAATTGTACAATTTAATTTTTAATAATCGTCTAATAAAAAAATTTCATCTTTGAAAATTTCATACATTTAAACATGGATTGTGTACTAGTTAAATATGATATGTATATATCCAGGAAGGTAGTTTTTTACACTTACAATTTCGCTTTAAATATGTAAGCATTTGTTGTAAACAATTATAATTTATTAGGGCATTTTAAATTAACTTATTTCAAAATAAGTAAGAGTTTAAAAAATTAATCAATTTTGAAATAAAAGATCTCTCAATTCGAAATAAATGATACTTATTTTATTCAAAATCAAATGCTGACTGATTAATTTTGAAACCTTTCAAGTTGTAAATGAATATCCCTTGCTGAGATTATAAGTTTCGATTGCATTATTTTAAGTTAGTATTGTATATGCACGTATTACATATTTCAGATAACAGAATTAGATGAATTGCATCTTGCTTTTTACATTATATATTATATCAATAACAATATAAATTTATTAAACTATAAAATTTGATTAAAGACCAGTCTGGACCCAGTTCTAAATTTTGGACCGAAGACTACTTAAACTGGTTCAAAAGATCAGTCCAGACCACAGTCTTTTGGAACTGTAACATTCCTAGTTTTTGGTAAAAGATTCTTTATTGTTAGAAGCCAAAGGTAAAAGTTATTACCAACTATTAGCTTTTTTTTATTAAAATTAAATATTATAAAGTTAATTAAATATATTTAAATTAAATAAATTATAATTAATTATAAATTACTTACAATATTTTTATTTAAACAATTATTTGTTATATCATCGCTTATATTGAGCTTTTTGTAATACTCTCTAAGCAAAATCTGGTATACTGTAATAGTGAATGCCAATGTATATTAGTTAGAGCACTAGTTGGCTATGATCTTACAAGAATTTGATCAAAATAGATTTTTGCTGAATTATCAAGATCTATTAGATAGAAACGCTTATTGTAACAGTTTTTAGTTTTAGCAGACTATTTCTATACCAATATAGCTTGTAGTAAAGCTTTCAAATTAATGCAATCAAGTAATAACTCCTTTAAAATAGCAAAAACAAATTCTTTTATTATAGAAGAAACTCGACTTCTATATAAATGATGCTAGTCAAACAGCTAAATTATATTAACATAATTTAAAATAAATAAAATAAATTTGAATTAGTATAAACTTATTGAAAATAATAAAAATAATAATTATCAAATTATATATAAATAATTTAAAATATAAATTAATAAAAAAAATATACAAAAATTATAGAATTCAAATTTTTATAACTGCAAAGTTAAGATATTTACAGATAGTACAAATGTAATAAGTACAATCAAAAAAGCTAGATCAAGTTCTAAAGAAGCAAGTCTAACAAAGCTTAAGAATAGAAGCATTATAGCAATGATTGTAAATCTGGTCAAAACTAAAAACATAGATCTAGTACTTATCAAGATGAAGGGGCATAGTAATATAAAACTAAATGATGCAGCAGATAGTTTAGCCAAAGAAAGAAACATAGATAATTTAAGTTGTGTTTTTGAGGTAGAGTAGTCAAGATTAATAAAAGTAGTTCTAAGATAGAAAAAGATAGTTATAGATATCCTGATTAAAGAAATAGTAGACAATATAACCAAAATGTATTATAGTGTAGGGTGGATAAATAGTAAAAATATGATCAATCTGGTTAGTAATAGTACAAATAGAAAGCAAATAGATTGGAGGAATATACTGTATAAAAGATTCAAAGAAAAGAGGCAAGAAGTAAATATAGAAGTCTTAGAAGTAGCTACAAATGGGTCTTTAATATAAAGTATATAAACAAGCTATTGCCAACCTTTAATAAAAGAAATTTGAGCCTGTACTCAACAAATACATGCTTTGCATGTTTTAAAGAAAAGGAGAATCTAGCACACTTAGCCACCTTTAAAATATATGAAGAAGTATGGAGAAAAATAGAAAAAGAAGCCTTTAAAAAAGCCAAAACCCAGGAACAAAAAGATGCTATGAAAAGAAGCAATATGTTTTTTCCAAAAGATCTTGAAGAAAAAACAATTGGAACAACTCAAGAAAAAAGATACAAGAACAGAATTAATTGCATAAGAGGAGTAATCTGGACCATTTCAAATAAAGACAAAAAAGAAAAGGCATTAAGAAAGAACTATATTTTAAAGTTATGAAAGCATTTTTAGAAAGTAATATAGCTTTTAAGATATGAAGCACTAAATAAATAGAAGAAAGACAAAGGGATCACAAACTCAAAGAAAAGAAGTAAGTATGAAAATAGCTAGCAGTGCAAGAGTATGAAACTAAAGAAGAAAAAGGCCAGAATAAAACAAGATGAAGAAGATATACTTAATAAGATTGAGAAAAATCAATAAAAAAAAGTAGAGAAAGAAATTGAAAAAGTAGTCTTATCTAATAGAAAACCAAAATAGTCAGGCTTATACAGATCACTCAAGTATAGTTCATAAATGCAGTCCTGACAAGGCTAGCAACCACCTTTCTAGAATCCAATGGGTAATCTTTTAGCAAGTTAAAAGCCAAAAGTAAGAAAAAAGTTGCTATGGCAGATCATATTTGGGCACTTATAAAGTAGCCGGATTAGCTTTTATTGAGAAGAAAGAAGGGTGTAAGCAATAGCTATATACTTTTGTATAAATAATACATATCTCTTATATAAAAAAAGCAGGATTGCCAAAAAAAAAAAAAAAAAGAATTCAAATTTTGGTATAAATTAAAATATTGCAAACTAATTTGATTATATTAAAAATAACACAATACAAATCTGTTTAACATCATATAACAAATAATTTCATAACTCTTTCCAATGATCCCTCACACCAAAAATTCTACTAATACTAACCTATGAATATTGTGTAGTTAGTATGTTTCTTCATAACAAAACTTTGCAAAATAGCATCTGGGTTCAAGAGTTTCAGATTGCATATAAGTGTTATGAAATAGAGTTGAAAAAGACAGCTTCTTGTAGGTTTGGCTCTCCGGTAGAAGTCTATGGAGCTATCGAACAAGTAGCTTTGATAACAACCAAGAAAGTTTTTGTCAAGTTATATCGAAGCAAGCACAAGGATAAAAGCTTGGATAAATATACTATTCTATATAATATAAACTTTTACACTCCTTGTTTTGGTGCTTACTCTGGCCTGTTATCTTTGCTATTACCCACTTGTGCTTTCAACAAAATTTTCAAAAAAAGTAGACAAAACAGCTTACCCCTATTAGAAAATCAATATTGTTTACTCCTTCTAAATCTGGACAACCAGGTGGATTGCAACTACGTGTTTTGGGGTGATTATAATAATAAACATGGTGCTACCTACAGAGGACCGGGACCTTCCATTTATTTTACATCTGGCTTTGATCATACGTTAGAAAGAAGATTCTAGATAAAGTGAAACTTTGCAATCAAGATATACTATAGTTGCATTAGTTATATAATTTTTATTATTTGATCACAATCACTTCTTGATAGAGGCAGATTGATCAGCCCATAGAGGCTTTTCTTTTTGTTTTTCTTTTTTTTATATTCTTCTGTCCCCTCATTTATCTTCCTTTTTAATTCCTATTTCATTTACATGTTTTTTGTTTTTTTTTTAGTTTTAGTTTTCGTTTTGCTTCTTAATATTAGTTCTGTATAGGTGATACAGAATTTTACTTTCTTGTGCTCTTGGTAAAGAAAGAAAGATTGAAGGGATTAGTTCTTGAGGGTTGACAAGGTCTCCTAACACATATGTAAGTCAGTGCGACAAGTTGTATATAGGTGCAGGATCTGTAGCCAGGTGATGTTGGGCTTATAATTGCAAAAGGCATTTACTAGAAATAGGTTTTATTTTTTTTTTAAGACAAATTTCACCATGTAAATATTTGTATTGTAGCACCAGCAAGACTGTCAAAGAATAAAAAAATAAAAAAAATAAAAAAAATATGATAACTTAAAAAGCAAAAAGTAAAATTTATTATTAAATTTATTTAATACAATAAATTAAACTTACAAAATAGGGTGTGGCGATCTAGTGTAGTGGTTAGGTTGTCACAAAGACAAATGCCTATATATGGCTAAAGTCTTAGGGTCTTTATGCGGCATTGCTAATCCCTTAAGGGTATTAGGGTAAAGCTGTTACAGAAATGTAAGCCAAAGGATTTAAATGGGTATCCCCCATAGTTAGGTACAAGTATGGCAGCTAGTGTGGAACCTAGGGCAGACTACTTAAATAGGTAACCAAAAGTTGCATATATGGCTAGTCATACTCTCGTTAGTTAAATAATTAGAGAGCTTAAATAGGTAATCTTCTAGTTAGGTTGCAGGTATGACAGCTAGTGTAGAACCCAGGTGGACTACTTAAATTAGATACCAAAAGTACATGTGTGGCTAGTTGTATCCTCGTAAAATTGATATAATATCGTAATTATCTGAATAAAGCTACGTGCCAGGGACCTAAGTGGTCATCTTAATATTTTAAAAAAAAAAAAAAATTTAGAATTGTATCAAGTATTATGCTAAGGATTGGAATCAGTTTAGTCAACTACTATATTTAGTCAACTAATTAGTCGACTAAACATAGTAGTCAACTAAACTGATTCCAATCTTTATATTATGCACCCAGGTAATTTTTTCTGTTATTTTTGAGTAATATAATGATCGAATTTAGTAACTTGCAAATGAATAGCTAAAATGCAAGTGATAGTTATATTTCTAGGTTTCATATTTCTAAAAATATCATAAATATATAGGGCTCATGCAATATTATGCAAGGCTATTTATTATATCTCCTTTAGTAAAAATAATTCAAATTTATTATTTACCCATTAGTAAAAACAAGAAATTCTATACAAATAAGTCTTGCATAAAAATCGTATATTAAAATTTATACCTTTTTTGTATTATGCATTCCAAGCCAACTGGATCAACCCGAGAAGTATAATTGCATTATTAAAATTTTTTTGGAAGGCATGCTTTATAATAATAGATCACAAATAATTTGTAATAAATAGGAATTATAGATAGTGCTCGGCACAATCAAACAAAAATTTGACAGTCAAATACTTGTTAATATTTGTAATTAAGTCAGACATCAAATAATTGCAGATTAACCAATAGTATATATTTAGCTTTGGTTAATCTGCAATCATTTAACATCCAATTTAAGCATAAGTATTAACAAGTATTTGACTGTCAAATTTTTGTTTGATTGTGCTGAGCACTAATTATAGATCACAAATAGTTTGTAATAAATATGAATTATAGACCACAGTAAAGATATAAATTTGTAAATTTTGTACCTTTTTTGTATTATCTATCTAAATCATCTTGAATTGCATGATTAAACTCAATTGTTGTTTTCGGAAGAACACAGTTTAGACAGTAGATCGTAAATGGTTTCTAAGAAAAGGGAACTATAAGTCACAGCAAAGATATAAATATTTAAATAGTGTTTTTGATCTTAAAATTTCCACATAGTTTGAATAACTATTTTGTTAAATTTATCAAAAAAAATAAAGCTCCAAAATACTTATCTTAATTTTTGAAATCAAACTTTCAAAAAAAAATTTCTAACATGGCAGAAGCTGTTAATTCTGTTAATATTCAAATTCCTTCTGGACTTGCTCTGCCACTTCTAATACAAAGTAATTACTAGTTAGATTTTTATCACTTTACTACAAAAAGAGCAGGTAACAGATGTGTCACAAAATGTAGTTATTGTTTGACTCAATTAAGTGGCAAGGCTATAAAGCTTCATGGTCATGTTCTTTGGTGTAGCGATTGGCCTCCTACTAAAAGAGCTAAATATATTCAAAAGGTTAATGAAGAAACTGTTATACCTCGTAAACACACAAATGATCATGTTAATAATGAGAAAGAAGATTCATCTGATTTATCTACTAAACAATTTACTTATGATAATGTTCATGTTGATGATAATACACAACAGCTGCTTGTACCCTGCCAAAATACAATTCTTAATTGGTGCACTCGGCCTTTGTCACAAATAGAATCTGAAAAACTTAATAAAAAGCTTTTAAAATATATTATTTATAGCAACATTTCTTTTTCTTTTGTTAAAAATTTGTATTTTTAAGATTTTTTCATAATTTAAATCTCTCATATAATTTACCTTCTCGAGACATGATTAAAGAACGTGTTTTAACTGAAATATTCTCAAACCATATTCAAAATAAGTTAAAAACCCTATCAACTCAAACAAACCTTATGATTTCTCTTGATAGATAGACAAATAATTCCAGAAACTCTATATATAAATTTATAGTACTTAAAAAGAATCAAGAAACTGTATTAGATATTCTTGATTTGTCTGCATATCACCATACAGGTGAATTTCTTAAAGATAAAGTAAAGGAAGTCCTATTTACAAATAGTATTAAATAGACTTCTGTTATCGCCTGTGTTACTGATAACCCATCGAATATGGGCAAAATGAGGTGGCTACTTAATGTAAGAATTTTATTTCATATTGTATATCACATAATTCCATATTTATATGTGGGTTTTTGTCTTAAAAATAACCTTACAGAATGTAAAGTTATTTTCAGAGCAAAAACTCCATATAATAAATACTTAAAAATTTATATCTTATAAAATTTAGAAAGAAAATCCTCATATACTCTTTATTCACTGTTGCTTGCATGTTTTCAATTTAATTGTCAAAGATGTTACTGGTTTTTCTGATATTATGACTATATATAAAAAGAATCAAAAACTTATTAATTTTTTTAATTTGTCACATATCTGGTGTCGGGAGTTACAAAACTGGTAGAAGGAGCAAGGAATTGAGCATTTCTTGAATACATTTTGTGAAACTAGATGGTATTTATTAGCTAAAGTATATATGGGTGTTGTAGTATATGAGCAAGGTTTTTGGCATTGCCTCTTATTAAGTAAAACTTTACATTTTAAATATCCTGAAATAGAAAATGCAATTGTTAAAAATATTATTCATGATAGATATTATTTTGTGAATAATAATATATTAACAAAGGTAATAAAACCAATCATCGATTCTATAGGAAGGCTAAAATTAAATAACACTACTCTAGCTAATATTTTTAAAGAACTTATATATATTCATCAACAAATAACTTAACTCGAAGTTTCTATTAATGGTTTCAAAACACATGCACTTGCTTGCATTAGTAAGCATGCAAAAGAATTTGATAATGATATTTTTTTCATAACGCTTTTTCTTTCTCTAGCCCATAAAAATCTTGCAATGTCCAAAAAAATAAATAGGGATAAAATAATCAAAGCTTCAATTGCTTTGACTAAAATCTGGAAGTTTGAAAAAAGAGAAGCAAGTATGTTATATAAGAATTGATTAGTTACAAGAACAATAATTCTCTATTTGACAAAATTTCTCTTGATTCTTCTAAATCTCTACAATTATTCTAGACTGAATTTACTAGAAATTATCCTGTTTTACGTTATTTCACAATAAAAGTTCTTTCCATTGTTCTCCATAGAGCCAGTTGTAAATGACTATTTTCATTATTAGGATTAATTAAATCCAAAACAAGAAACAGGTTAACTCCTAATAATCTTTCAATTCTTGGGTAGCTTAGAAGTGAACTTAAAAAAGCTATACTTTCAAAAAAGCAAAGTAAAAATAAAAACATTGCAGAGCCTTCAACTAGAAATAATAAAAATGTTAATATTTTCTTCGATGAAAAGAATGAACAAATAGAGGAATTGGATAAAGAATTAGAAAAAATTATAGTAGATATGGATGAAATATATATTATAGAGGAATTTTTTGATTTTGAAGCATTTGAAAGAAGGAACCAAGACTTGGAACAAAGTAACATGTTGGTGGAGAATGATTGGTCCATTGATGATATTATTAATCAATCGATAAACTAAAAATTAGAATAAATAGAATAAATAGCTATTAAATATTATTGTTATATTGTATATATAACAAATATATTACTATAATAAAACTCAATAACTAAATTGTAATTATAGTTGCTATCCAAATAGTTATAACTATTAGATATATCTGAAATTTTGTTCCAAATCCCAATTTATAAGGTAAGTTTGGGACAAGTTCCATGGCTTTAACTAGTCCCAAATAGTGGTTAATACCCTAGTAAGTCCCAAAGTCCCAAACTAATTAGAACTATAATTATAATCACTATCATTAGTAAGCATTAATAAGTAAAGACAAATTTGACAAATTTAATTAACTAGATAATAATTTATACTAACCAATCTTATAAATAGTTTTTTATGAATATTGGTTATAACATATCTGCACTTTAAAGCTTTTTCAGGACATAATGCAGTAATGTTTATTTAAAAAACGGATTATAAAGAATAGTATTTACTTACAGAGAAATCTTAAATAACTATGAAGATAGCACTTAATAGTTTATTACTGTGAAATTAGCCAACTAAGAAGTGTTTTAAGCAACTTTACCTATTGAGTTTAATAGTTAAATAGATCGACCAATTAAAATCTATACAGGGGGCATGTCCTGAAAATTTGCTATGCCCTCAGCCCTACTGTCAAAATATCTTTATTTAAAGTTTTATAAAATTCAATATTTATCAAAAGTAATATATTGTCTTAATTTTGAATAAAGATATCTTATCAAATATTAAACTAAATTCAATAACTGTTTTTTTATTTGAATTTTAAAAACATATAGAATTAAAAAAAAATTTTAGCTTGGTAGTTGTCAAGATACCTTTACTTAAAGATTTTAAAAATTTAATATCTATTAAATAAAATTTTTTCAAACTTTGAGCAAAAATATCTTGACAACTACTAAGTTAGATTTGACAAATTTTTTTATTTGACTTTTACAGATCTGTAGAATACAAATAAAAAATATAACTAAATTTGGCTTGGTATTTATAAAAAAATATTTATTTAAAAACTTAAACTGTCTATTAAAACAAAAACTATATTATAATTTTTTATAATTTAAGCAAAGTTATTTTATAATATACTAATCAAATTTAATAATTTTTTATTTGAATTCTATATCTTTATAAAATTTAAATAAAAAAAATTTGTCAAATTTGGCTTTATTTTAAAAAATACAAGTCTCTTAAATAGAAGTTTTTCTCAATCTTTAAATAAATATGTCTTAACAATTATTAATTAAATTTTGATTAATTTTTTTTATCTGAATTCTACCAATATAGAATCAAATAAAAAAGAAAAGTTTATCAAAATTGAGTTGATGGTTGTCAAAATATATTTGTACAAAGTCAAAAAAAATTCTATTAAATTTTTCTAATTTTAGTAAAGTTTCTTGACAACTACTAAATCAAATTTAATAAACTTTTTATTATTTGAATTCAATAAATTAATAAAATTCAAATAAAAAAAATTTGTTAAATTTTGTCTAGTAATTGTCAAAATATCTTCACTCAAAGTTTAAAAAAGTTTGAGATATAAATATCAAATTGCTGATTTCTAGATTTTAGTAATATGTGATTTACAAAACTTGATAGACATACTAAAAATACATAGCAGATTCTCGATTTTAATTAGCTAATAGCCAATAATTTTTAAAATTTTAGTTCACATTACAAAATTGTTTATTAAATTCTGGCCAGAATTAACCTTTTAATTTTTTCATTACAAAATTAGAAATTTTTAAAAAATAAATATGTATTATAGTAAAATTGGTCTCAAAACAATTTTCATTTATACCCAGAAGATCCAGATAATGATGGTCCTCTAACCTTAATCTGAGGGCTTCTGAACCTTGCGGAGCCGTGCAAGCCAGGTATACAGTGATCGCTGTAGAAGACATTTCTCATGTGGTTTCATCTCCAACATTATTAGCCTCCTATGAACCACAACCAATATTACTTCCCCAAAATATAATCGACCAGCCCCCCACAAATTTCAACTCTGATAACGAACTACTTCCAGACTCTGACCTAGACAATAATTCACT
>CAJVPU010000777.1:0-15490 GCA_910591775.1 Dentiscutata heterogama | reverse complement strand
TAAGCTTTAAAGATGAGCAAGAAAGGTCCCCAGTTTCATTTTAATCCGATTTCATTATGATCTGCCACATTTATTAACTGAAATATTTGAAATAACCTATGTATCTATTATTATTGTTCATGTTGATATGATCATGTAAAAATTTTTTGGCTTGATATTTTTGTTAAAATGACATCAATATTTAGGCAAAATGTCACGACAAAAATTTCACATGCTAATATGATATAAACAATAACAACAATATTAGACATACGAAAATAACAGTGAATTTTTTTTTTATCGGAATTAATTTCACTCATGTGTTGTACGCAGCACATGGGAGTGACATTAACTCCGATGAAAAAAATTCACTGTTTTTTTCATAGTACACCCAATATCTTATCCCTTAAACTGTCAATTTTAGATCTACGATATAGACTACAATCCAATATAATTTGATAGCTTAATCACAGATCAATCACGAAATTTCCAGGCAAATTTGCCTGGAAAACGGTTTAAGGAATAATTAATTTCTTATTCGTGCTGATCCATTTGATTTATAAGTGATTACAATCTAAATATGCAAAAATATTAAAATACAAATTTTAAAATTTTTCTTCAATGATCGTTAATTTATTAAAGATATTAAAAATCTACACAGTTATGTAATAAAAAAATTACCCCGATGATCTCTTGACTGCTACGTATCTACATCAAGATTTATTACATATATATACTTATAAAAAAAATTACATACCCATAAAGATTTTGATTTTGTTAAAACTCATCTATTGAACGCTTTTTAACAATAAAAAAAGTTAAAAATTTTACATATATAATAATAATACCAATAATCATAATAAAATATAAAAAAAAAAAGCAAGAACTTTTTATTAAGTTGACGGACCCAGGATTTTTCTTGATCGATCCAAGGTCATTATTATGTAAATTCAAAGAAATCAAGGTAGGGTTCTTACAAAGTGCATCAGCTAATGCTTTTACTCCTTCAGATCCAAGGTCATTATATCGAAGATTCAAAGAAGTTAGCGTGAGGTTCTTACAAAGTGCAACTGCTAATGCTTTTCCTCCTTCTGATCCAAGATTATTATATTGAAGATCCAAAGAAGTAAGAGAAGTGTTCTTGCAAAGCGCATCTGCTAAAGCTTTTCCTACTTCTGATTCAAGATAATTATAGCATAAATTCAATGAAATCAAGGTGGTATTCTTGTAAAGTGCAACTGCTAATGCTTTTCCTCCCTCTGATCCAAGATCATTACACCAAAGATCCAAAGAAGTTAACGTAGAGTTCTTGAAAAGTGCACAAGCTAATGCTTTTCCTCCTTCTGATCCAAGTTTATTGCTAGCGAGATTCAAATAAGTCAGAGAAGTATTCATGCAAAGTGCAAATGCTAATGCTTTTCCTCCTTCTGATCCAAGTTCATTATCATAAAGGTCCAAAGAGGTAAGCGTGGTGATCTTGCAAAGTGCATCAGCTAATACTTTCCCCTCTTCTGATCCAAGTCCATTCGAACTAAGATTCAAATAAGTCAATGTGGTGTTCTTGAAAAGTGGATCTACTAATGTTTTATCTCTTTCAAGGTTATTGTCTCGAATATATAAATTTTTTAATGTGAAGTTATTATAAAGTGGACCTACTAACGCTGCACTTCTTTCAAGGTTATTGTCTCTAAGATAAAAATTTTTTAGCGTTATATTCTTGTTAAGTGCTTCTAATAATGCGTATCCTCTAATATTATTGTCTTGAAGATCTAAATTTTTTAGTGTGTTATTCTTGCAAAGTGCATTTACTATTGCATATCCTCCACATAATCCAAGATTATTAGATCGAAGATTCAAAAAAGTCAGCGAGGTGTTATAACAAAGTGCATCTGATAATGCTTTTCCACCTTTAAACCCGATATTATTACCAATGAGACACAAAAAAGTCAGTGTGGTATTCTTGCAAAGTGCATCAGCTAATGCTTTTACTCCTTCTGATCCAAGATTATTATGTCGAAGATTCAAAGAAGTTAGCGTGTGGTTCTTACAAAGTGCAATTGCCAATGCATTTCCTCCTTCTGATCCAATATTATTATATTGAAGATCCAAAGCAGTAAGAGAAGTATTCTTACAAAGTGCATCTGCTAACGCTTCTCCTACTTCTGATCCAAGATAATTATAACTCAAATTCAAAGAAGTCAAGGTGGTGTTCTTACAAAGTGCAACTGCTAACGCTTTTCCTCCTTCGGATCCAAGATCATTACTCCAAAGATCCAAAGAAGTTAGCGTGGAGTTATTGCAAAGTGCATCAGCTAATGCTTTTCCTCCTTCTGATCCAAGTTTATTACTAGCAAGATTCAAAGAAGTCAGAGAGGTATTCATGTAAAGTGCAAATGCTAATTCTTTTCCTTCTTCTGACCCAAGTTTATTGCTAGCGAGATTTAAAGAAGTCAGAGAGGTATTCATGTAAAGCGCAAGTGCTAATGCTTTTCCTCCTTCTGATCCAAGTTTATTATCATAAAGATCCAATGAAGTAATCGTAGTGATTTTGTAAAGTGCATTAGCTAATACTTTTCCCTCTTCTGATTCAAGCTCATTCGAACTAAGATTCAAATAAGTCAACGTGGTGTTCTTGCAAAGTGGATTTACTAATGCTTCACCTCTTCCAAGGTTATTGTCTCGAATATATAAATTTTTTAATGTGATGTTATTGCAAAGTTCTTCTAATAATGCATATCCTCTAATATTATTGTCTCGAAGATCTAAATTTTTTAGTGTGGTATTCTTGCAAAGTGCATCTACCATTGCGTATCCTCCGATTAATCCAAGATTATTAAATCGAAGATTCAAAGAAGACAGCGAGCTGTTATAATAAAATGCTTCTGCTAGTTCTATTCCTACTTCTGATCCAAAATAATTTGAACTGACATTCAAAGAAGTCAACGAGGTGTTCGTGCAAAGTGCAAATGCTAATGCTTTTCCTCCTTTTGACCTGAGATCATTATCTCGAATATTCAACGAAATTAGCGTGATGTTCTTGCAAAGTGCATCTGCTAGTGCTATTCCACCTTCTGATCCAAGATTATTATTTCGGAGATTCAATGAAGTCAATAAGGTGTTCGTACAAAGTGCAAATGCTAATGCTTTTCCTCCTTCTGATCCAAGATCATTATTTTGAAGATCCAATGAAATTAACGTGGTGTTCTTGCAAAGTGCATCTGCTAGTGCTATTCCTACTTCTGAACCAAGATTATTCTCACGAAGATTCAAAGAAGTCAACGAGGTGTTCGTGTAAAGTGCAAGTGCCAATGCTTTTCCTCCTTCTGATCCAAGGTTATTTTTACTAAGATTCAGAGAAGTTAATGTGGTGTTTTTGCAGAGTGCTTTAGCTAATGCTTTTCCTCCTTCTGATCCAAGATTATTCGAACAAAGATTCAAATTTTTCAAGGTTTTGTTCTTGCAAAGAAACTTTGCCAATAATGTCCCTCCTTCAGTATCTATCTGATTATTATAAAGATTTAAAGAATTTATGACAACATTTTTATAAAGAGCGTTTAATAATATGTTCATTTCGTCAGATCCAAATTGATTAAATTCAAAATTCAAGGAAGTCAAAGTATAACTCTTATAAAGGATATTTACTAATACATCCATTGCCTTAGATTTAAGATCATCACTGATATTATATAAATTCATAGAGGTAATAGTAGTGTTCTCATAAAGCTTTTCAAATAATAATTGATTGCAAATAAGTTCATTAAGGCTTAAATATTTAAGATTCTTACTAGTTCGTAAAAGCATTGTAATCAAAGAACAATTAATTGTATTTTCAAGCTCATGTGCTATTTTATTAGGAAACCAATTTCTAACTCCATCATACAAATCATTACTAATGGATGTGATATAACTTATATATTCAAATAGTGGTTTTGGGTGATTTGGAAGGGTAATTTTAAAAGGAATTAATCGAGACTGCTCTTCTGCATTTAATGTTAAAAGAAATATTCTTATAAGTCTTTTATCTTTCAAATGGTGTTTCGGTTCACTCCATAATATTGGTATAATAATTCTACACCATTGACGGTTTACAAGTGCACATGAAAATAAGCTCTTATAATTATGCCGGAGGTTATTAAATATTGTATAGTAACATTCATTCGGTATTGTTAACATATTGAAAAATTACTAAAAATTGCGTTATGTATGTATGTACGCACGTGCGAACGTACGTTGGATTTATATCTCCGGCATGTAGCATAAAAAGTTGTGTACATTGCCCAAATTTGAAATGGTTTGCTTTATGGTACAAACATACATAGGTACGTACGTACGTGCATGCGTACGGTCGATTTTAATTTCTTCCGCAACTGTTCCTCCATAAAAATTTTGAAAGTTATTAAATTAGAATTTCGCAATTTGTTTTAAATATATAGAAATAGATACTATTTACCTTCATTAAAGACAACATTTCAACTGAGTGAAATCATTTTGCTTTGTAGAATTAAATATTTCGCTCTGCAACTCATGATTAATATAAACTCGTGGCTTTATAATGTTGAGCTTGTGATGTAGTCCAGAATTCCAAAAATTCTGTTCACTCAAAACTAAGTATTTCTATGTCTTTATTGAATTACTATTTCAGATAGTATTTGTTGTGGTCCGTGTAACCTTACATCAGCCTCTGAATCAGACCTGCCATTTACAATATCCATATGCGGTGTTTAAAATTACCTTGCACGAGATACACATGCAAGAAAGTAATTTTTTTTTGTGCAAGATCTAAATGTATATGCACAATTGTGCAATTAAATTTAAATAAAGAGCTTGTGCAAAAAATGACGTGCAAGAAAAATCATAATATTTTATTGCAGAAAAATTTAGTCTAAATATAAAATGAGATAGATAAAAATATGTAGTCCAAAGAGTTCCGAAAGGAAAATGAATGAACATAAAATACGTGCAAGATTGATCTTAAATTTTGGGAAAACACCCGAAAAATTAACCAAAAAATATAAGATATATTTGGTATAGTAATTTTATAACGGGATAACGGGATCCGATCAAATCACCGACAATCACTTCATAGACACCACATTTCACCGACAATTATTCATCGACAAGTTCATTTTACCGACAGTCTATTTCACCGAAGCTCATTTTACAGACTAAGTAATTCTGGTCAATAGCATTAGTGTCAGGTAGAATTAGAACTAAAGTTAGTGTAATTTATAAAAAAACTTGTCGGTGAAATGAGCTTCGGTGAAATAGACTGTCGGTAAAATGAACTTGTCGATGAATAATTGTCGGTAAAGTGTGACGTCTATGAAGTGATTGTCGGTGAAATAATACGGATCCTTTTATAACGTTGGCATCATTCAGAGATAATAAATATGTGCATATAAAAATAAAGTTCATATGTACATGTGTGCAACTAGTAGTTGGTTCGTGCAATCTATGTAGGTTTCGACTTGAATTTTAAACACTGCTCATATGTTGAGGAAAGATTGGGTCAGAAAGAGCCTATATGAGTAGTTATACTTGCATAAAATTGACAATGAGCGAGAAACTAGAACATTGATCTTTAATAAAAACATAAGCTATTATGAAGAATTAATTACAGAGTACTATTAGAAACCTTTAAGTCCAGAGATTTCTATTAGTAAATCCAAGGAAATTGAAAATATATAGAAGATGTAGCGGTATCTTAATAGATTAGATTTGCAGTTTTGGGACAATGAACTAGTGATTTGAACCGGGTACCAAATTATTAATTGGTTAACCAAACTGGTCTCAACCGATTCCAATCAATTCCAATCGAGTTACAATTGTTTTCATAAATTCTGGGACACCGAAAAAATTAGTCGAATGATTTTTCAGCCGATTCTACTATGTTTATGATTCCGGCAATATATTTTTAATTTTAAATTTTCGTCCATTTGAATATTTGTTTGGTGTGTTTGTTTGTACAGTACGAAAATTTAGTGAAAAGACTACCGATAAATCTTGTAAAGAAATAAAAAGAAGGCTCCAGTTATAAAGTAAATAAACTTAATCGAATCGAGCAAAAATCATTCGGTTAATTTTTTCAGATGTCTCAGAATTTATGAAAACAGCTGTAACAAGTTTGGCATGAGTTATCCGGCTTAATCAGGTCAACTGAATTACAGTTGTATTCATAATTCCTGAATGCTTACTAAAAGCTTGATGGCTGATTCGGCAAAGTTGTATTCTAAACTTCTAAGACATCTTTTATAATAATAATAATAATAAAAATAAAAAATAAAAAATCAAAATCCATTTACTTTGCGTTAAATTTGTTAATCAAACTTCTTTGCAGTGATTAACATCTCGTCAAATACAAAAAGAATGCCATAAAGTTCATTTCATGTACTGACTGATCAAGGTCATAATGGATTCTGACCCACCGAAGGTACTAACAATTTCACGATAAATGGAAATTTGTTCTCAAATGCGATGATGAATTTATATTTACTTTCATTGGTTCCTCAAAAGGTTCCTTAAAATCTACTGAAGTTTTTGGACATTGTTCACAGATGAAAGAGTGCCCACCCAAACATAAACATAAACCACTATATTGTTCAAAAACTTCTCACTGAATGCATCAAATATATTTATTCCCCAGAGAATAATATCTCGGATTTTTATCCATAGCAGATAGATATAAACCTAAATTTAAATTTTAGATTGTGTGCAAACAACTATCGGCGGATAACTTTCGTGGTGAAGACCAACACCCTTGTATGCGGATTGCTAGGGTTAGGTATGGTCATGGGTTATCGGATCATGACCGTGTTGCATAAATGGCGTTTTCAGAATTGAAATCGGTCGGTCAATGCTTCGCAGCAATCGGATCACCGACCAACAGAATTCGGAGAATGAAGATCGAAAGAAGACGTGTTAGATTTGGACGAGTGGTTAATAGAAGAATGTATGTAATTGGTAGGGTATGTTTATATGACCCAGGTGTTTTATTATTTAGATAAAACGGGAACTATCTCTCCTTTTCGAAGGACCAGAAGGCCTTTATTTATAATTGTGAACTCTACTATTTACATTGCAAGAATCATCTATATTACTAATATCACTAATAAACCCACTATCGACCTTATAGCCGGTATTATTAGAATCCACCATATTACTGAAATAATACCCTGACCGTATGTGAATTAGCGGGACTTTCAGCCCCGCCAATACCCAACGGATCAGGATATTATTATTACTTATCCTTATTATCCAGATCCCTCCAATTTCCTAGATCTGGGTTTTCGGAGAAATCACCGCGGTCTCGTTGGCGCATGAATTAATTTGAAGTCTATTTGTGTGTGTATTGCATGTTGCGTGTAACCGGGTAATCTAATACCCGGATTGATAAAACGTATCGATCCCAAAGGGAAGTTGTAAGCAGAGAAAGCTTTATTATACTTAGTGAATAAACGTTCTTAGTAACAAATAACAGTTGAGGTGGTAGTGCCTGGTGTGATACACCAATGCCAAAGCGAGTGCTCAGACTTAGTGGAATCGGGCCAAAGACCTATAACTAAGAATCGACGTGACAATAACCGTCTGAAATATAAAAAGTTAATCATTTTTATTGTCAAATTTTATTTGCACTTCACAGTAATATTGTTATGTGTCATTTATTAATTAATGTCAATTCGGAATAGACATATAATTTAATAATAAATAAATTTTAAATATAGTATATTCTAAAATATAAATAAGAATACTATAACTTTCAAATTATTAAAGTATCTTACAATCTTTTGCAAAGTGTTAAGTTTTTATTTTCCATAAAAACTTTTTTTGAAAAAATAATTTATTAATAATACTTTATGATTTAAAAATATTTTTTGGATAATTTCACTGATAAAGCTGCTCTGAGTATCTTAACAAAAAAGATTCCTTGGACAAAAAATTCCGACACTCTGTCCAGTACCAGTGACCGAGTGTCTAGAAAACGGCTAAAAATAAAAAAAGAAACAAGAGTTTATAGTGACAATAATATTCCACCGGGGGCAGAGGCCCTGGTAAAGAAGAAAAGAAAGATGGATGAGTCGAGAGCAGAAAAGTTGAGCGAAAAAAGACGGAAAACGCACGAAAATAACTCAAAATTGAAAGATGAAGATGGAGACAAAGAAAACATGGACCCCACAAGACAAACAAATAAAATGGAGAATAATACTTTGAAAGACAAAGAAATCATGGTCAATAGCTGGTTTAATATGGCGGAAATGGAAAGGGCTCAAAAAGGCGCACCTATACTCGAAAAACAACTTGGCAGTAAAGACGACCTAGAAAGTTCCAGAAAGTTTTCGGAATCGGAATCAAACGGAACGGTATCAGGTGACAATAACGTGATGGAATTGGACGTAGGTCCCAAGCCACAAAATGTGAATAGCAGTTTAGAATTGGAGGAATCGACTAATACTAAAGGTGTACAGTCGGTTGAACCAGCACGTACTCCTAAGAAATGGTCCAGCTTCTTTACACAGTTAAGGCGGGGCCAAGCTACTTTTTCAAATTATACACCAAGAGTGGAAATTACAACCAAGAATAATAACGCACTCATCTTTGACATTCGTAGTCTAGACGACATACAAATGAATGACATTATCTCTACTCTATACAGCAAAATCGGCAATGATCTAGTTGGGGCAAAACCTCATTATACTAGAGGGAAAAGAACACATTTAGAACTGGTATTCAGCAGTGAAGATAAACAGCAATATTACGCAAAGGAAGGTATCTCGCTTTTTAGAAGATCGTTATTAGGTTATATACCTACAAATTTGAGGAGGACGCATTTAGCAATAAAGGTAAGAAACGTTCCAATTGGGGATAAAGACTTTATATCCAACAAGCTAAAGGAAGCTTTCGAAGTCTTTGGACATATTAAGTCGATCAAACCGTTAGTGTACGAAGATACCCTGGTTTGCACGGATCAATGGATAATTTTATACGAAACGACAGAAGATCCGGAGTTAGAACAAAAAATCCCAAGGCATACAAGCGTATGGGGCCAAAAAGTTACGACAGAATGGAGAGCAGCTCCTAAATTATGTTTCTATTGTGATCAAGCAGGGCACCTGAAAAGGGATTGTCCGCAATATAAAGAAGCAATAGAGCTTAGAATGCAGTACAAGAAATATAAGGAAAACAAAAGGCATAAGCGAGAAAATTCAGATGAAACTAATCCAAATGGAAACGACACTGTTAAGGAACAGAATAATGAAGACAGCAAGGAATCGGATGGCCTGGTGCAAGATACTTTGGTCGGTGATGATATAGAAATGCTGTCACAAGAAGGCGAATCTCTCGAAACTATGCTAGAAAAAGACAGAAATGAGGAAAACCAACAGGAAATACAAGATAATATGTTGCAGCAAGTCGAAGCAAATGCGGGCATACATCAGGACATGCCAGTTGAACAAGTAGATTTAAAGGAAACAAATCATCAGGCACAGAAGAGTACTGATGACACAGGTACGAACCCTTTGAACTTGGCTCATGAACCTGTGCAGACACAACTACAGGGGAGGAATGTTGAGGTACAAGAAGATGATGGCTTTACAATGGTCACGCACAAAAAACTTAGAACAAAGAAAAATATATATTCACATGATAGCAGATCTAGACCGTATGTAAATAATAGACCATCTAGGGATGGTCGTAATAAATAAGCATACGATATAAATAGGCGCGGATCTGAAGGTACAAATAACCAAATATATATATTAACATGAGTAAGTATAACACTTTCAGAATCGCCACACTTAATGTGAAGGGCCTTAACGATAGATACAAGCGTCAACAAACAATTACTTTAATTAAGACATATAAGATAGAACTAATTATGATACAGGAAACAAATTTAACTAATGATAATACAAGGAACCTTTTGAAACAGCAGTGGGGATACGACTCCGTATGGATATCGAAAGTAGCCATTTTGGCCGGAAATAGAGATATAAAATTCAAAAAAATTAAAGAATCTCATCAGGGAAGGGTTCTTTGTACAGAATTCTATTATAGGAAGCGATTATTTCGGGTTGTTAATGTGTATGCCCCTCCGGCGCTAGATGAAAGGATTCAATTTTTTGGGACCTGGTCAATACAAAGAAACACTAATGCAATTAACATAGTAGCAGGAGATTTTAATGTGAATCTAGATCCAGACATAAACAGGATAAGTCACGTGACACCACATAACAATCCGTCGAGAGAAAAACTGAAGGAAATTACATGTGGTATGGTAGACACGGTAATTGCAGCTTCTCAAATGCCATTTCTAACATATTTCCATAAGACAAGAGGAGGGCATAATATGGCCACAAGGCTAGACTACATTTTTGTAGACGAGCAAAATGTGCAGTACTGTCAAAGGACGCTTACAAAATTTGGCAACTTGGACCACCTCATGGTATCAACTGAAATGAACTTTAGTAAAAATGATTTACAAGCATCATACTGGAAGGTAAATCATAAGTGCCTTGAAAATGAGGTATTAAGGAAAGAGATTGTGGAGAAAATACGAACAGTCACAGACCTGGAGAGTTGGGATTACTGCAAGTGTAAAATACAATCATTAATCAGAGCTAGGGGCCTCTTAAAGCTCCGGAAAGTAATATTCAAAGATTGAGCAGGAAAATTAACGTACTAGAAAAAAGATCGCTAGAGACCAGAACCTATCTGATCTACAAATGGTAATCAAAAATCTAAAGAAAAGCCTTCAAGACGAACTTCAGAATCTAGCTGATAAATGGCAGGTGCGCTCCAACGCAAGGTGGATCGAACGAGGTGAGAAATCGACAAAGTATTTCTACTCCAGGTTTAAGAGTAGGCATAATACGGCAGCGATAGACAAGATCAAAATTCCCAATAATGCGGGGGCGTCAAACTCAATCGAGGTACTACATTACATCAAAGAATATTACAGTCATATGTACCAACCGGAGCCAATTAAGGCAGAGGCTGTGAACAGAATAACGGAAGGTCTTCCACAAGTAGAAATATCAGACAATCAAAATCTAATTAAATATATTACAAAAGAAGAGATAATTGAAGTAATACAATGCCTTCCTAATAACAAGGCCCCAGGGACAGACGGCATTATATATGAATTAAATAAAGAGCTAATAGAAGAAAGTAGTTCAGTTTTTGAAAAAATCTTTAACAACGTAATTGAAAAAGGTAAAATGCCCAGCTCGTGGTGTAAAAACGTGATAACATTGATCCCAAAGAAATCGGAAGATTTAGAAGATGTTCGAAACTAGAGACCTATTTCCTTAACGAACTGTGGTGTTAAAATATTTATGAAGATTCTAGCTAACTGTCTTAACAACATTTGTCAGAAAGTAATCAGTACTTACCAGCAAGGTTTTATTAGAGGGAGGTTGATTTTGGAGTCTGTAATGGACATTATATCTGTTATGAGGAATCAAAGCAATCAAACACGGCAAGGTTGGATGTTGTTTCTGGATCAACAAAAAGCCTTCGATCGTGTTAGCCATACATATTTACAAGAGGTATTAACAAAGATGAAGTTTGATCCAAAATTCATACGAACAATTAGTACATTATTTTCAGAACAAACTGCATTTATAGCAGACTCAGGAGTAATATCAGAACTGTTCAAAGTAAGTCGTGGAGTGAGGCAGGGTGACCCACTCTCACCTCTTCTGTATATACTAGCTTTCGAACCTTTTCTTAGATCGCTTGATAAAAACCTAATGGGAATAGATTTAAGTTAGCAGTCAAACCAACAAAGGTTTAAATTAACAGCCTACGCAGATGACCTCACAATAAGCATAGCTTCATATGCAGAATGGGATGTTGTTACCAAATTGATTCAAAAGTATGAAGAGGTATCCAACGCAAAAATTAATAAAACCAAATTAGTGTTAGTACCATTAACATATAATGCCTGACATATAGAACATCTTGAGGCAAAAAAATTCAAAATGTTACCAGATAACGAACTGGTTAGAGCACTAGGATACGAGTTGGACTCGCAAGGCAGAATAAGTAAAAACACTTGGCCAGAGATGATATTAAAAGTTAAGGCTATGCTAGAAAAACTATCGCAGCGTAACCTGTCTATCAAGGGCAGAATTTTAATAATTAAAACTTTGGTTTTGTCAAAAATTTGGTATGTTGCATACCTTGCACCTCTGAGTAGGAAACAACTAACAGAAATTGACAATCTTGTAAGGGGCTGGATTAAAAACTCCTGTAAGATTCTCCCAAGATACTCGATTCTACAGCAAGGTTATAAATATGGTGGTCTAAATGCACTGATAATAAAGGACCTAGTGGATGCAAGATTAATTACTATTTTTATAAAATTACTTACGAGTAACAACTGCTGAGCAAAAACAGAAAGAGAGCTAATTAGGGTAAAGCTACAAAACAAAAGGAACATCACGGCATTAAAGGCACTAAATGAGGTATCGGTAAAAACCAGAGCTTGGCCAGAGTACTGGAAACCTTTTATTATAGCATGGAAAAGAATCGGGGGTTCCATAAATCAAGATGTGGATAAGTGGCCCTGGGAACCAGAAGACATTAAAGTTGCTAACGTACCAGGAAACGAATACACAGTGCAGAAGGGAGCTGCTTTTTTAAAGAATAAATCTTTGTTGATGGCTATACAGAAGCAAGAAAACGATAGTGGGGTAAATAGTGACTTATAGAGATGGTCAAAGACAAAATGGGTTAACAACAAGCAGAAAGATATTTTTTGGCAGTATTGCCATAGGTTGTTGCCATTAGGGTACAGGCTAAAATATATAATACCGAACTACGATGGTACCTGTCTGATGTGCTCTGAAGAAATCCAAACTAATGAACATTTTGGTGTAAACTGTAAAAATAGTAAAATCATATGGGAAACGGTATACTCACATATAAACCCAGGGGAGACCCCTCCGAGAACCTATGAGGAAACCATCACGGCATCGAACATTAGAGATGCGAGTAAGAAGAAAATAGCGAGATGGTTACATGTTAACACATTATACGAGATTTGGTTTTGTTATACCCAGGCTAGATGGGGTGGAAAACTAATATCAGAACCTGCACTTTCCATAATCATTAGGAATAGAATTGAGAAGGAGTTCAAAATATTAAAGCATTGTAATATGTATAAGAGAACGGAGGGTGGCATACACAACTTTAATAAGTAGTAGATGAATGATATGTAATATGTAATATAATAAAGTACACCATCCGGCTTCCCCATAGTAGGGGTTTATATTAAAAAAAAAAAAAAAAAATATTTTTTGTAGAAGTATTGTTTTTTTTTGATTGTATATAAGTTTATTTTCAAAATTTTATCTTATTTATTAATTGAAAGGTAGAATAAGAACAAAGGTTTTCAAGCATAATTATAGATACTAATGCTCTAAATAATATAAAAATTACTTAATATAAGATTAAATAAATTTTTAAAAATTTTAATAAAATACTTACAAAAGTTTATATTTATCTGTTAAGCCTTCTATTTTAGTAACATATAGATGACTGTTATACTGTATACTATTTGAATTTACAAGTAGAATTCATTTACTTGGTACTTTATAATAACTAATATATTGTTTAGATACTTCTACCCAAAGAATGCCTCTCAAAATAGCATGCATCTGCGCATTATTTCGCGCAAAAACAGTAATCAAAACAAATAAAGTAATGCATTAGTAATTATTCAAATTATCACATACTTTTTAGAGATAGCCAATTTTTTCCGGGTACCACGTTAATTTTTTTTTTTTTTGTTTTAGATACGAGTAATGTTGTTAGTCAAAATTATTTTTGCCAATATCAATAAATGTCTAAATATCTAAATTATTTTTTTTTTAATTTTTTAATAGTAATTTTTAAAAAAATAACAAAGTCAAAATTGCCTAAATTCAATTTGCCTAAATGCCTAAATGTCTAAATTATTTCGACTAACAACATTAGATGCGAGTAGTTGAGTTTTTGGTTAAATAATAATGATAACATTACTAATTAATTATTAATATTATTTACCATTAATAATTTGATTATTGCTATTAATTTATGTTATTACATTAAAAATTGCATATTATGCAAAATCATACTAAAATCAAACTTAAAAGTCTAAAAATTTCATAAATTAATGAAATAGATAATGATACTGCGCTGCATATCATTAAGTAGTTTTTAGTTAATGGCTAATTAATTCAGGAGGTCCCATTACTAGAAGCGAGTAGACATTGTACCTGGGTCGGGTATTACCCGGTTTACCCGCGGATAATCAGATATCCGGGTTGTGATTACAGCTACCCGGATAAGTACACTCGGGTAATACCTGGGTAATATATCCGAATAATATCCGGGTAGATGTATCGGGTAGATTTATCTGGATAATATCCGGGTAATATATCTGAGATGTCAATTGTATTATATTATTCATTACAGCTATTTTCATAATTTCTGGAACACCTACTCGTTACCTGAAATCTTTTCGGTTGTCCGGTAAACTATTTAATTTTCCAGAAAATACATTGCTGGCTCTGGACTGAAGGTCAGAAGACTGTGATGTAGATAATTTACCAGACGACCGAAAGGATTTCGGGTAACGAGTAGGTGTTCCAGAAATTATGAAAATATTGATGAATAAATCAATTTTTGTCTAGTTGAACGCAGCATTTAAAACAGAACAGTTTAATATAGTACTTAAAAACTGAAGTTTTTTTTTATTCTAATTAAACCTTTTCATCACCAACATCATGTGAAATTTTTTTTTTTTTATAACACATAACATTATGGTTAATTATTCAAGTTCACGAAATGTAATTATTAAACATAATCCAAAGCCGTAGCACTGAAATGAGATACAGGCTGAAGTTACAACCCACAGAAAGATATAGCGTTGGACGATGGTGGATAATATGAATAACATATTTAATTGGCAACAATTAAATAATGTAGTATGAATTGATACATGATTCAATCTATCTTTAATAATAATAATAAAAACATAATAAGCTATAGAGTAAAAAATCTCTAATTAACAAGTTAATTTCTTACTCATGATAAAACTTTGATAAAACCTAAGTTTGTCATAATAAACGAATTGTTATAATTTGTACACTAAATTTTATTTCACTATTTTTGTATTAAAATAGAAAATAACATAGTAAAGTGCTCATTTAATAATAAATAAAAAAAAACTTTAACAGTATAAAAATAAAATGGATTGGTAAAATTAATACAAAGCATATAGTTTATAAAAAAAAAAATGGATTGGTAAAGTTAATACATAGCATTAGTGTTCGAAATTGGTATTCTCAGAGAACACTATTATAAATTTGTACACAGTATAAATTTTTTACTGTTCAATATGAAGAGTTTTTTGAGAACAGTAAAATAATAATAGTATTCTCATATGTATATAATAAGTATAATAAGCAGCTATACATATAATATTGTTAATCAAAAAATCAATAAATATACAATAACTAATTTT
>CAJVPU010000776.1:0-15492 GCA_910591775.1 Dentiscutata heterogama | reverse complement strand
ACTGATATGGTCTTTGACTATCAGTGATTATCGATTCATCTGTCCGGTAAAATCCGATGAAGAAATTAAGAAAAAAAAGCTAAACCGTATTTACAAAATCTAGGTAGGGGCTAATAAAATGATAAATATGAAGTTTTTCCATCATAATTTGGTACTGTTCTTGGCTTTTTTTTTTTTGTAGTAGGACAGCAATCGCAGAATCAATGTTCGTTTCAGCATCTAATTCAACATCTAATAAAACAACATATAATAAATAAATCTATAATTTATACAAAAATGACGAATGAAAATTTCCTTTCCTTGAATTACGAGGAAATTTGGCTGTAAATCTTCTGTACGAAGATGTTACAAGCTACAAAAAAGTTTCATAACCTAAACCATTAAATAGCATAAAGTTGATACAATCTAGTTTACGCAATACACCGCATGTACATATATGGAAAAAATGATACGGTAAAATTGAAAATCTTTTTAATTAATAATAATAAATTTATTTTACGTACGTACGTACAGTACATACATAACAGGTATGATGCAGGAAATTTTTACTTTATACGTATCGATATGATGTAGAGAGATAAGTGGCCTATTTTTCAACATACATATGCATAAAAAAGTTGCTTCTATGCAAAAATTCGAAGATTCTACGTAAGATAATGAGATTGACAATTTAAGAATTTATTTTCGATGTGCAGTTAACGCATTATCATTATTAATATCAATAAAGTATATAAAGTCGATAATCTAAGAAATTTAACGTGTTACTTTGATTATCGTTATACTTTATATTACCCCTAAAGAAATTTTGGCTTTTAAATTTCCTGCTTGATATAACATGAATGTAACATATAATCTATTAATAACGATAAAATTAGGGAGCATTTAATTTCATTGTTTATATTTTGCCTCTATAAAGTGTAATGGTGGTCTTTAGATTTCTTGCACCGGTGTAAGAAATCTAAAAATCACAATTATACCTTAATACGTAAAAGTATACTTATTGAAGTCGATAATTTAAGAAACATTGGATTTAATGTGCTACTTATATACTTGCTTGGCGTTATCTTTAATGTAACCTATAATCAAGTTACACATTAATTTAAATTATCGAACTCAATAATGATAAAGTTAGGGATACATATTTAATTTTAATATGGTGTAATTGTGGTTTTAGATTTCTTGTGCCGTACGTGCGTACATACGTACATATGTACTGTATGTACGTATCAAGTGCAAATTGTCGATCGCCATTGTGATTGTATCTTCCAAATTTATCTTTAAAACCATGCGTTAGGGGGTCTTTTACTTAGTATGAATTTTGTACGTATTATAGAAAAGGTTAAAAAGCTATCAGCAAATTTAAAATTTACTGGATTGCAGATTAAAGGACAATTATTTCTTGTAATCGATGCAAAACAAATGAGTACTGTAGCATATATTGCTTAATAAAGTTATATTAAATGTTTAAAAAAATATTTTATATAAAACGATTGTTCGTAAAAAAAAGTTAGAATAATTTTTTAAATATTCAAAATAAGATAAAATGAATGTCGCGAAAGAAGAAAAAAAAGAGGAAAAAAACAATAAAAAAAAAGAAGTTGAAACAAAAGATCATATTCTTTGGAGAGAAAACGAATTTTTACGAACTAAAATATGTGAAGATTTTAAAAAATGGAAACAATTAAACTATACTTCTACAATACAATCAATTATTTCTATTGTTATTTGTATATTATTTTGCGCAGTTGGTGTTTTTTTTTATCTCTCTGGAAATAGTGATCTTGTAAAAAAATTTAAAAGTATTGTTTCTACTAGCGTTATTGGAACAGGGGGCACTCTTACTCTTTTTGGAAGTTTAGCAAGTCTTAAAACTCTTTTCAAGGAAATTAGTGATCATAAGAAAGATTATGATAACTTAGCGAATAATTTTCTTAGTTCTGATGATGATAAAATAGAAATTAGTTCTTTTGCTCAGGGTATTGATTTCAAAGAACATGCAAAACATCAAAGAATAGTATCACGCTTCTTAGTCAAAATTAACAAGCATATGCAATATATGCTACTTTGTCGTACTATATATGTTATTATTTCAGCAATAATTTTTATTATTTTAGCGTTAATATCAATTTTTTTATTATTTTTTATATACGATGAAAATATATTTAAAAGTATAAATATTACAATCATAACCCTTTCAACTTATTTATTGAGTATAGCTATTACAAATTTAATCTGTATTCAATTGATGATTCCTAGAATGTTAGAAATAGAGGAATCTATGATGTTAGAAGTGGAAGAATCTGTAATGTCAAAAATAAAACAATCTGTGCAAGATTCCGTAACAGGATTTTTTGAAAGGGAAAAATCTTGGATAAATTCTGTGCAAGATTCTGTAACAAGATCTTTTGCAAAACCGAACGAATCGGTTGATGAAATTTTAAAAAAGGTAGAAGAATTGACAAATTTTGTGACAGTGTCTGTGAATAAATCTTTGAATAATTTTGATAAGTCAAAGACGGAATCTAATAATTCTTTGGATATGTCAAAGACGGAATCTAATAATTCTTTGGATAAGTCAAAGACGGAATCTAATAATTCTTTGGATAAGTCAAAGACGGAATCTAATAAATCTGGAAAGCAAAAAATGGCAAAATTTGTGTTTAAAAGGATTAAAAAGATCGAGAAAAAGATTGAGAAAAAGATGAATGAGGAAAAGTTTAAGAAAAAGATTATTGAAGATTTAAAGAGAATGAACAAAAACGATATCGAAAAAGAGATGATTCATCTTTTTTACGATTTTTATTATGATTATTATAATGTAGATCTTTTTTATAATGATAAAGTTAATATATCTGTTATTTTGTCATTCTTATTTCGTGAAATGGGTAAAAGATGGAAAAAATATAAAGAAATTAAAGACAGAAAAAATGAAAGAATTAAAGACGGAGAAAATGAAGGAACTAAAGGCGGCAGAAAAAGTTTAAAAAAAGTATTAATTTTCGTTGAATGTTTGATTTCTCAAATATCAACGATTATTAAATTTTTAGAAATATTCTTTTTTATTATATTCCACCTTAATTTTTATTTTTTGGGAATAATGTCATTTCAATTTAATTTTAAAAAAATTAGTATGACAGCCAAACAAATGGAAGGAATCAATCGCATACTTTTTGGCTTACCATTGTATGAAAGAAATATGAAGAACAAGGATCATGCACATGTAGATATTAAGAACATGGGTCGTACATATATAGATATTGAACCCCAACCAAATGTTGGAACAGGGACAGCGCGCAGTACAAATTTTCCTCTCACATGATGTAGATCACTGCATATCACGTTTTTGTCACCTGTAGATCACGATTATATCACATGTACAGATAATTATTCTCGCGACACTGCAATTATTATATCTAGAGATGTGATTCTGGTTTAACTTTAACAATAGTATGAATCCAAATATCTACAATATGATAACTTTTTCTTTGATAAGAAAAAATTTATATCATAAAATTCAAGAGTGTTATAATATGTTTATTCGTTTAATAAATACAAGTATTCAATTTTAAATAATTCTTTAAACTAAAAAATTGAACCCTAATACGGTAAAAACCTATTATAAGGCCATACAAACTTAATTAATTGGTTCTCATAACATAAAATTTTCAGAAGTAACCCGGCCCCGGCTTTTAATTTTATTTTCAAAAAATTTATATATAAAAAACATAAAATTTTTTTAAAGATTTTTAAAAAAAAGCTTACCCGGATAGTAAAAATACTTAAAATTTTTTTTAAGTTTTGTAAAATTTGACCCGGCTGGTTATGAGAACAATTTATTAAGTTTGTATTATCTAAATACTAAAGTATATAACAAATTATTAAATAGCAAATAATATCCAGAGCTACGATTTTCTTACGGCTCCATTGATAATTCAAGCTTCAGTTTGATATAATAAAGCGCATATATTTACAGTATTATAACAATATAAGCACGAATTATGTAAATTTAAATACTTAACTTCTATTCGAATATTATTATATTACCTAGTTATCTGGGTAATTTATCCTTACCATGTAATAAAAGTGTACAATCTCTATACTTAACAGATTAAGTAGCATGATTCGAATGCTATCTTTTTTTTTTTAATTTTGATTAATGAATGAATGTTTTCTAGTTAAATAACTTCACATAATAAGAACAAGGCGGCCCTCCAAAGTGCAGATCATGGCACAGCCGCAGCATAGAAATAACCAATTGTAATTAATCTTGAAAACATGTGTTGGGTGTTAAATTGATCTCAAGATTAGTTAATGCTTGTATTTATTGGTTATTTTAATGCTGCGCTGCGCCATCAATTCACACTTTGGGGGCCGTTCTGGTCAACTCAAAAAGGGCTGCTTGTAAAATTGGATGAATTTCAATGGTGTTTAGACTTAATTTCATAGCATAAAAATAAATAATTTGTTTAGTTGAAGCACGAAAAATATGAGCCATGAAATAACAAAATTAGCAAATTTAATGATGATCTGTAATTTGATTGAATATACAAAGGCGTAGTGACCCTGTGATAAAATATAATAAATAATGAAATATCACATACATAAGTGACCATATCGAAAAGCATTGCACGCATGCGATATAAGTTGGGATGAGCCCGGCGTGATGTACCGGAAATTAATTTTATTTAAAGAATGCATACATCAGTTGCGATTGATGTACAAATAAATTGAAACGGAATATGCACCGGGAAAAAGGCCATAAAGATTGCGCCGGGCATTCCCGCCTGCGTAACGCAGCCCGGCCGACAAATGAAATAAGTAGTTGTCACGAAAATGGCAGGATTCGAGCCATTCCAAAGATGTACGTATGAATTTTGTCATTTCCATGAATAATATAGCATGATCACAATCGAATAGTAATTTTCATAAGTGGAGCATTTATTATATTTGCATTTGGGTAGATATGCTATATACATTTTATTTATTGCCGATCTGTCTCAATAGTATTCTGATGACCGATCTATTTCAAAGATGTCAGTGATTGGTCAGTCAGAATACGCCTCTGATAAAACTGCCGCTATTGTTGCTGGGTGGGCCCTGATATATCTGTGGAATGCATCGGATGACCATCTGCCGATTTTTTGGATAAGTGATAACTGCACTCCACGCAGAACTAGTTCTGTTGTCCCTCCTGCCCTAAAGCTGTGCCCTGCTATATCCGTTCCAGGTGCAAGGAGTTTGAGTGTGCTTATGAACCAATGCTTTGTGGCTGGTTCGCCATTAGCTTTAATGAATAATGCACTGCTGCCTCTGGCATATGTTGGTTCTGTTCTGCGAATTATGTAAGCCTTTAATGCTTGAATTGGACATAAGTTGTCGTTTGTTGAATTTATGATTAAAATTGGGCGCTTAGTTGTTTGTGGGTCTTTGTTCTTGGTAGTTGTATTGTTGCAAAGGAATTAGTACCGGCTCTGTCAAATCTTAAGCTTTGTATTTTTGGTATTTTGGCTACATCTTGCTGAGATAGTGGTAACAATTCTCCTAACCAGGCCAGGCCATAGAAGGCCACTGTTGCTATTGACCAAAAAAGTAAACACTCTGCATTGCTGAGATTTAAGTTTTCACGTATCGTGCGCAGGTGTGTTCTTGTAATGTGTTCTTTTTGGCGTGTTGGAGTGAATGTGTGGTTTCCTTCTATGGTTTTTAAGAGCTGCTTTATTAGTGGATCGTAATGAATGGTATTCCACTCCATATGGTTCATGGTATTATAATGTTTAAAAGCCGATAAATAAGTTTGTGGAGTAACTTTTATGTGAAAGTAAGCGATAAACTTTACTAAGTTGTCCCTTGATATGGGCCATACTGTCCCATTACTGTTTAACCATCCATGCACTATCGCTAATTTTTTGTAATCATATTATATGTTCTATACATTGGAGGGCTTATTCCTAATATTATTTCAGCCTGTTTATTTAGTGTAATAATAGCTTTAGGATATTTATTTATTTGTCTTTCAGTAGTCTGCTGCAATTCTCTAGTTTCTTGTCGCATTGCATTAATCTTAGGTCCTATTGTAGCAGTGTTACAGGGTGAATTGTAACGATTTAATAGTTTATACACGAAAAGATCTGAACTTATACGATATGGCAACTCGCCAGAGGCATGATGTTGGTGATTTGACAATAATTTATTTTTATTTAAAATAAATTTATCAGGGTGATTTATTAAAGCTATTATAAAGTAATTATTGGAATCCCGTAGGATGTCCTTTTACACGAGTGAAATTGCAGTGCTTTTATAGCTTCAGCTAACTTAATGAATTCTAGAGGGGCTTAGGGAAAACTTAATACATCTTGAATGATTTATAGGAAACTTATACTATGCGGGGGCTTGCAATAATAATTACAATATAATTCAAGGAATTATAATAGCTGTGTCATTATAGTTTCAATATTTCTTATTGAAACTTCTTAATTAAATTGTTAGTTTCTTGCTCTTTGCTCTTCTCTTTTGTCGCGTTCAGGTTCTTCAGATTTCGCATAAGTTATGAGGCTGTTTCGGCCGATAATTTCTTATTTATCTAAGCTGTACATTAAATTTAAACCTGTTTACTTGTTTTATTCAGCTAATAAGCCTCAACTGATAAACCAGTATTTCATTGTTAATATTTTCTTCATCACAGGTTTTGCTGTACCAATTTCAAAGATCCTTCTTTGCCCGTGACAGCAGTGATGGAATAGCAGATATTAGGTTAATATAGCTGTTTGGAACTACTGAGTACAAGAAGTGGGTACAAGGACTTTGAGCTACATATTCTCTGTAGCCATTGCATGATAACAAGTCAGCTTTGTATTGTCTTTGCCACTTATATGCTTTAGTTTAATTAAAAAATTGCACTGAATTTCTGCTATATATATTTCTGTGATTATATCATTTATTGTAGAATTTTTGCAGTATCCTGTATAGTATGTCTCTGCATTTGACTGGTTGTCTGTCCATAATATTAGGTGCTTTTGTGTTCATAAAGATGCAAAGGTAAGTATTGTAATAAGATTTGTTAGCAGCTCATATACTTGAATAGTATATTTTGTTATATCTATTGTTCTGGACTAGTTGAAAGTTGTGAAGTAAGTATTATAAGTTGCACTGCTACTCAAATTTGATGTATCTGTGAATAATTTTGAACTTCGGGTCACAACCATGCTCTATCTTCAATTAAGTATATGCTAGGCTACTTTGAAAGAATCTTTAACTACCATGCAATTTTTGTTTTCATTTGGTTTGTTATTTTGATATGAAATTTTTTATGTTTTGCTCCTTCTAGAGCTTTGATAAAGTATTAGACAAAAGATCTGCATTGTGAAGTAATTTGACATAACCATATAAGTGATCTGACTAATAACTATAATTCTTTTTTGTAGCACCACTTTTTCTTGTTCCATTCTGATAGCATCTCCAATATTTTGATCCTTTTTGATTCTGGTATTGATGCTGACAAGACTGTAGTTTGATTTAAATTTCTAAAAATGTGATTGCTGTACCTGGGCCTTCAAGCTTTAATTGCTTATAAGGAATATTTATTATTTTTAAGATTCAAAGAAATTGGCTTAATTCTTGCTCTGCATGATTTTGTAATATAATTAAGAAATCACAATATAGTGGATAATTGACTTGATTTCTTGCTGCACAGCAATTTATGTAATCATGTTAGCAAAATGACAGAATATACTACCTGATACTCTATTTCTAAATAATAGTGCTTTTTCAAAAAATATTTTCTTATTATATTGTAAGCCTTGAAAAACCTGGTCTGCTAGGTGTACTAGAAATATATGATAAGCATCCTGTATATCAATTTTAAACAGCATATAGCCTTTTCTATATTGCATTATCTACTCGATTGTATAGTTTAAATTCTTATATTTTGTTGCAAACTCAATTTTATCTATTTCATCATTAATACTGGCCCCAAATAGGGCTAACAAATATGAAATAACCTGGTATACTTTAGGCTTTGAATCTTTCTTCTCAGCTAATTCACATAGATTTATTTAAAACTTTTGGTATGGTAGATTTTCTAGAGAAAATAGACCATACATGTGGCCTGCTGCTAGTTCTTTATTTATGTAGTTTTTAAAAGCTATTAGTTTAATATTAATTAATCTTAAATTCAGTTGAATCAATATTATATATTTGCCAGAGAAGTTAAATTGAAAACCTTTTATTGGATACTTTTGTATAAGATATTCAAATGCTACTTTGTTGACTAGTGTTGTTACATTAAATAAAATTAGATTTAGCTGTGTTATCTTTTCTTGTATAAGTTGGTTGAGTCTCAGTAGATAAGCTTTGATAGTTAAGTTTACTGATTGTAGTAATGGCTTTATCTTAAATAAGGCTGTAAATATTCTCAAAGCCTTAAATTGTACTGGATATTTTATACTTGGTTTTTGTTTTCTTTTTATTTTAACTATTAAATAGATCTTGTTAGTATAAAATTCTCTTTTTTATATATATATATATATAATGTTTGCTTATTGTATTTATATCTCTGATAAATATATATTCTATTATTATATATTATTATTGTTATTAATTCTAACATTATTTTGAATTACTTTTTGTCAAACCAGTTTGTTTAAACCTTTTCTTTTAAAAGCAATTCTTCTCACTATAGCCTGCTTTTTTGCATATAATATATGTATATACATGCTATATTTCTTTTTTTCTATATATGTCTTTCTATTTCAATTAAGGCAAATCTCTCTTCTATCATACCATGATATGTCTAACTAGCTAGGACAATGCCCTTCACTCTTGACTCTCTTTGTTGTAGTGATATCAAAATTTTTCTCTTCTGCTTCTATATCTTTGTCTAATAAGGTGCTATTATAATTTATAGACAGTATAATATGCTGATCTTCATCATATTTTATTATAGCTGCAAACTCATATTATATATATAATTCATTTATATAGTCTTTGTAAATATTTAGCTCTTGTTCTCAATTGTTATAAAGTATTAGTACTGTATTGTATCTATATATGCCTTGAAGATCATAAGCTATTTAGATATATCTCTAAATACTGTATTGCATATATATTTCTTTATTGATATTGTTCCACTATCAGATATATGTAATATTACATTCTTACTTTTATATTTTGTATTTTCTTCTATATTTTTATATATAAATTCTTAGAGATTTATAAATAAACCAAATGCTAAAGCTTTTTAGGTTTTGGTTGTTAAACTTGGTTTGTATTACAAAAGCTTGATCACTTTCTGGCTCTTGGCCCAGTTTAAAATATACTACCTGCAAATTTTCTCAGTTATTATTGCATCCTTGTTGGTTATCCCTTGTATGTCTAGTGTTTAATTTACTATTATATAGCTTAGAGTCAGAAATTTTTTATTTGTCAACTTGTATTTCACTAATTTAATATTGTTTAAGCCTACATCTTTTGTTTGTATATCTTTTGAATTTATCTTAGCAATCAGATTATTAATAATTAGAGTTAGAAGTTAATTACCTTCTTGTAATTTCATGGTCTTCTCTATATTTGTTACTTGTGCTATTTGTAGTTGGTTTGCCTCTTGTTGTTGTCTTGTTGATAGCTCATTACTGTTGACTTAGCCACTGTTGCTACTGCTGCCTGATATATTTGTCTGCTCCAATTGTATAAAATATTAGTTGATTGTTTCTATGCATCCCAGATTCCATTCTTTCTGTATTTTTAATTGTTAATCCATATACTGTTGCTTGTTTTGTATTATAGCTGATATTGTTGATCTAATTATCATATTAATGTAAGTTCTTATCTGTGCATCAATCTGTATACCTGTTTTATTTCTCTTGCTTTTGGCTATTATGTAATACATCTGCTTCTACTGTGTCTTTGAAAGTTGCACTTTTATCCTGATTAATGTTCTCTTTTTTTCATATTTTGTTTACTCATTTTACAAATAGAATGTTTGGTAATTTAGTTAGATGTTAAACACATATATAGATATATTGCTATATATATATATGCTATTCTACTTATCTAGCTAGTTTAGAAGCTGGCTATTTTATCACAATTTCTCATAATTGCCAAATATGAAAGCTAATAGAAATTCATATATAAATGTTTGTGTTTTCCTATAACAACCTTTGTATTTTATAGCTACTAGATCCAGAAGTTGATAATTATATCTGGTCTTGATCTATTTAATCACTTTTTCATAATGCTGCTATCTTGCTGCATTGTATTATTATTATATAATATATATCATCAAATAAAATTAAAATAAATATGCATATATAGTGGTTAAGCCGTAGGGCTCTGCAGAGCCATGCATTTGAGACTACTTCTATCTATCCTCTATCCATTCCAATTTTTTCACTTAGAAGAGTTAGATTTGAACAACTTTCTAATACATAACCTGATTGTTGCTAGCTTTTGCAAAACCGTACGAGCTGAGCATAAATTAAATGCTATAGAAGATAACCTTTCTGTAGTATCATTTCCAACACCATTAGCCTCCTATGATCCACACACTACATTATCCTTTCAACAACCTACTTCTTCTACTTACTCTTTATCTAATCATAAATTCTTATCTAATACAAACTATGATCTTGTTAACTTTTAACTTGAAACAATAACACAAGTAACTGAGCAACTTGTCCTATCAATCTACTAACATGCTACAACAAATTCTTATTTTATTACAAACTACCTCCACTTGAACAATACAATCATTTTTTAACTACATCCAATACAACATTCCCTCATACAACTCACCTCTGTATATTAGAATTTCCATACTTAACATTAAAGACAAAAAAGATAATTATACAGAGGCATATATTTATCTTTTTCATGAATATTAAATACTTACAAACCACTTTATGCCTCCTTTTTAGAATCTTTTACAGTAGTTTAGATATATCTCACTCAAATCACATACTTATAACTTCCAATATGAACATTCTAACTTGCATGATCTTCACCTCACTATTGCTACTCACAATATTAGAGCCTTTAATGTTGCTTCCAAAAGACAGATCTAGCAAGACTACTGTATTAATCATAATATTTCTATAGCTTGTATTACTAAGACTAAAAACTTTAACAAAACCAAACTATCCTTCTGCAATAACAACCTCTATACTTACTACTAAGCTAACTTTTAAAGTTCTATAGAAGGAATAACTATTATAGTTTATAACCATCTTAAGCCTCATGTCTATAGCTGCCTTACACACCCTGGCAGAGCAATTGCACTAGACTTCTTTTTCAAAAGCAATATAAACTCCACATTATTTCTGTCTATATTTCCTCAACTGATTCTACTTACTGCATTTTTGCACATAATACTGTGATCAACTAGATACTTCAAACCTAGCAACTCAATCTTCAGCCTATTATCCTTGATAATTTTAATATACAAGATACTACCTTTAGCTTATTATCTAGATTTAAATTTATTAATTTTCTATACCACTCAAATATGTGTAATATTGGTACCCATTTTAATAACACCCAAAATACCTGGTCATATAATATAAACTCTAGCAAAATTAACTATATCTAGACCAACTCTTTTAATATACAATTTCTTCTCTTCTATAGTCTTGACAATAGCAAAACAAGCACTCTTAGTAACTACTTTATATTTTCTACTTCTTGAATATTTCCTAATATATTCAGTAAATCTCTATATCTTTATACCAATATTAGTTGCTAAATCTTTAATTATAAAGCCACCACTAGCTAGCAATAGCAAGAATTTTCCAAGCTTACCTTACAACTAATTACACAAAGCCATATTTCACTTATACCAAATGCCTTGAAGAATATTGATACCACTTGGCACAAGCTTTAATATTTATAACACAAGCTGCAATCAGAACTATTCCTAACAAAATTATACAAAAGCATAACTACAACTATAAATATACTTCTTTATACACTGCACTCTACCTTGGGCTTAAAAAACTTGGTCACATTATTAAGACTCTTACTAACAACAACAATAATCACCCCAATTTATACCTTTTGCACATTAATTTACAAATCCTTATCATCAATACCTAGTCCAAATATAATCTTCAGACACTCCAATTACTTGATATTCATGATATTCAATTATAGTTATTGTATGCATATACTATTTGAAAACAGATTAACTATGCCTATTATTCTTTTCATCTTCATCAACAAATCAATCAGGCTTCTAAAAGAAAGTGTGAAACACTTATCTCAAAACCTACCCAAATTATTAACAGTATACTTGATTGATACCAACCTCTTGTATACTTTACCAATATCAAACTTACCAACTAGCTTATTACCAACACTGCTGAAATCAAACAACATATCTAATTACACTTTTCAAACTAAATTATATACAAATCTGTTGATCAAACCATCTTTAATTGCTCTTGGCACAACAATACCAACCACTTCCCCATATCAACTCTAAATGATATGCACTATTTATTAGCTTTATAACTGAAGATGAAGTTCTTCAAACTATTTCCAAGCTTCCTAATGGCAAAGCCTGTAGCTATACTAGTATTAGCTATAAAATAATTAAACACTTGAACCAACACTGCATCACTGCTTTTACCAAACTTTTTAACTGTTGCTTATCCAAAACACAATACCCAAGTAATAGAAACATGGCAGAATATATCCTATCTCCAAAAACAATGCTTTTAATAGAAACCTCAACCTTATTTGACCAATTAGCCTTACTAAACATATTAGAAAAATATACACTAAAATTCTAACAAACAGACTTAACCAAGTCTTCTCCCAAATTCTATCCTTTCACTTTTTAATTATATTGCTCTACCAGACAATAGTACTTCTATCTCTATCCATATTCTTAACAATCTTATCGAAGATGCTAACTGTAATCATAAAGAGCTTTGCTACTATCGTAAGATATGAGCAAGGCATATGATTCAGTTAACTTCAACCTTTTTAGATAATCTTTCTGCCATCTTTTCTTACTCCAAAGTATCATCAACATTCTTACTAATTTACTTATTAACTACCATAATAAGTTATAACCAACTTTGGACTAACTTCTTTATATCAAATTCAAAATAGTATTGACCAAGAGAAGACTATTACCCACTTGCTCTGGCATATATATTATGACCCACTTATTACGCATATACATTCTACCTTTATTGGCTACACAACCTCAATGTCATGGCCAACAAATTTCAAAAACTACTTATTTAACAAACTCAAAACTAACTGTTCTGTCTAGGCCTATATAGATAACACTTTGTGGATTGTATCAAGTCAAACAGAGCTAACAAACATTCTCACTATTGCTGAATCTTTCTACAACATGGTAAATATTCAAATTAACCTATCCAAATTTATTCTATCCTCTAACACCAAACCTAACTTATACAATTCTATTATATTCAACAATGTGATACTTTCTTTCTAGCCTATACACCAGCTCTTTAAATTCCTAGGCTGCTGATTTACACTCAATAACAACATATTAAACAATTCCAACTTATCTTGGCCAAATTATCTTAACTTACCAAAATTGCTAACACCAAACAAATAACTGATACTCGAGCTTATTATATTATAAACATTGTTATTATTTTTACTTTAGAGTACAGAATACATAATATTGTTCTTAATTAATCTTTATGCAACAAAATCTTCTAACAACATATTAATCTTATTAAACACAAAGCTAAGCTTTGCTGTACTATACCTATGAGCATCTTATTATATTCTAACATATACAATATTAAAAATATCTAGAATATCCAACTTCAACACCATATTTCAAACTTTATTAAATAGCTTAATAAAAAATCTCTTCTATATATCTCTACCCAAATCAGAATTCAACAACTTCAAAATAATCTCTGGTCAGCAACTAGTATTTTCTTTTATCCAAATCCTATTATTGATGGCCCCAACCATCTTACTACTAATTTTAAAATAGTATAACTTCTTCAATATCTAAACTGGACTATTAGTTTAAGTTATGACACAAACATTCCTTTCACAATTAATAAAGATTCTATTACATTAGAATCTATACTATTAGCAAACCCCAAATATCCTTCATTTAAAAAAAAACTTCAGCATCATTATATTCTCTTCTTAGATCAACTTAATTCTACTAATAACTCTACCTTCTAGACTAGAAACATATATCTCCAAGACTTAACAAAATTCCTAAAAGAAAAATTCTTTATTAGTTTACATTTCTTAAAAATTCTATCCTTAATTTCTCACACAACTAGCTTATTTTCAGGCAACTTAACCTTTTATCTACTAACTACTATAGCTACTGTACAGGTCATTTTTACAAATACTTCAAGCTCTGGCTTTTAACTTTTTATCATAACCAAGCTATTATTAGCAAAGCTTATTACCAATCTACAAACTCTGGCTTTACACTAATTACATATTGGCAATACAATCTTCCAACTACCTCTTCTTCAATATACCCTATTTCTGATATCATCTCAAGTCCATGTTCTAATTATCCTCTCAATTCTCACATTATCAGTAGCAAATATACTCTTTTTATCCCAACTAGTTATGCTTCCAAGTTTTTAGCCAAACTAAATTCAAACAAATCTGTTAATTTTAATACAAACTCTCTTGATCTCTTAGACTTAATCAAACTTAAAGATACTACCCAAACTGTAGTTCTCTTAAACCTCTCAATACTTGCTTCTCAAATTCCTCCATTCTTCACAAATAACATTGCTTTTAACACTCTTTAATATATTGCAAACTTCAATCTTTACTTTATACTTCTTACATTCTACACAAATAGATCAGTGATTAACTTAGACAATTCTCAATACTCTATGGGCATTGGCCAGATACAAGTCAAGAACAATAAAATTCTCAATATATTTTAGTACAAATCTTACTCTGTCCCTGTTCTTTTAAGGCTGAACTACTTGCAATCTTATCAACCATTTGCACTGCTCCCAGAAACTGCAATATTCAAATTTTTACAGACTCTTAATTTGTAATTACTAAATATAATAGCCTAACCCAGCAAACAACCAACACTAAGCTTCTAAATACTTCTTACTAGTCTATTTGAAATACACTTCTCAATTTTATTAAATTTTATAATTTAAAAATCACTTTTTATAAAGTCAAAGTATATCATAATGACGAATTTAACAACAAAGCTGATAAACTTGCTCACAACTACCTCAATTCACCTTATCTCAAATTTAACTCTATCAATATTTATAACTCTTTATATATACTAAATTATAATGGAAGGGTGCAGTGATCTAGTGAAGTGGTGGGGTTGCTGCGCCCCCAAGTGGCAGGTCTAGAGTTCGAATCTAACAGACGGTGATTTTGAAAATTAGGCCTGTAATACAGTTAACGGTTATCAATGATCGGTTGGGCTTAGATATCTGTAACCTTGGTCACACCATCTCGAATAGGAGCTTTGGCGCAATAAATCCAGGGAAC
>CAJVPU010000775.1:0-15495 GCA_910591775.1 Dentiscutata heterogama | reverse complement strand
AAACAAACTATTTATATGAACTCGAAAAGACTACGCAAGATATCATTAATGCGGTTTTGAATGTGCAAAAGAATAACGCTGGGGCTGACTCTGTTACTATTCCTAATACAACCAAAAATATATCCTTTTTTTTTATTTTATTTTATTGACAGATTTCTTATTTTAAGATTGGATCTTTAATGAACAATGAATGTTCTTTCTTTTAGTACATTAAACTTCCTTCTCGCACGATAACGCTTTCTGAACTAAGACGATTAAGAAGGCAGTTCACAAATATTAACAAGATGCATACGTTAGAGGTAGATCGAGTAGCAGAATTGTTTGTCGAATATCTCAATACAAACATCAATCGATAATACTTTCGGAAATTTTTTTTATTGGGTGCTATAGTGTTTACAATGATGGGTCAAGGAATTTTATTATCATTGTAAAAGTGCAAAACTCATACAATATTTAACATTTAGAATAATTACTAGATTTTTGTTATTACTCGGTATTTCTTCGATTTAATAGGTGTCGCGGCTGAAGCTGGAATTAGGACCTCTATTTAAAAACATAAGCCCTACCAAAATCTACTTATACTCTTTTATTATCAAAACTAACCCTAAATCCTAACCTAACTATTAAAAAGAAAGTTCATATTAAAATAATTAAAATTTCCCGCGATAATAGATAAAAAAAAATGCATATTGCTATGATCGAAATTGAGATTTAATCCGAGTGAAAAAAGTACCTGATCACATTCTACATAGATCACGTAATATTTTCCTAATGTTTCAAAATCTTTAGTTTATAAAGGTGGTTTATTCTTAAAATACAATCAAATTTTTATAACTGATAATGTTTTTTTAAAAACGTATTGCATTATTTTACGGTTAGCTAATAAAATTTAAAGTTTACAATTCGTTGCAAATAATTATGTAATTTATCTGGCAGTTGGTAAAGCAACTTTTAATATATTTTTTTTTAAACACTTTCGGATCTATTTAGCGTTTTTTTTTTTTTTTTTTTTTTAGCCAGAGGAAACCTTCAAAAGGCGACTAAAGGTGTTACCCTCTAGACAGTGTGAGATTCTTACTCACTAAAACCTCTGGTGTAAGTGTTTTCGTAAAGTATGACCTGACTCATAAAACAAAAACACCTACGCGAAAAAAAATAAAGGACCCTGATAAGATTTAAAATTTTAAAAAAAAACAATGCGAATACTTACACTCATCAGGGTCAAAGGGGCCTTGCCAGGGAGGAGGGAAACTGAGTCCATTCACCAAAGGCGAATGAAACCAGACATATTCATAAAATACTTACCACTGAAAGAAACCCAATGTGGGAATCTTTCAAAAACGAAAGGTTAAATAGGCGTAGCAACCGAACACAAGCGTGAACAGAACGAAACACTTATCTTAATAAGAGTTAACCACTTCCAAAAGGTCTTTACGTATGAAAAGAAATAAATAATATATAGAAAAAATAAAAGTCTTCTTGTAAGCTCGACGTGTAAAAAAAATAAAGGCTAATAAGAAAGTGTAACAAGTACCAAAGTATAATATTATTGTTGTGGTCGTGGTTGAAAAAGAAAGACTAGATTTGATGAGTTATCAAATTGCGTTTTTATATTTTCGCATCACTTATTTTCACGTAAATGGCCAATCAGTGAGTTCGAATTTTGATTATCTTGATTATCTGTATCTTGACGCGTATGCAACGCGTCGGAGCTTAGAAAAATTTATTACAGTAGTAAAAAAAAAAATTTACGCATTACTAGAGAACGTGCATTACCTTATACAGTATATGGACTTGGTGCTGAAAAGTAGGGATGTGAACAGTCTCGACTCGCTCCAAAAGTCAAGTCTTTGTTAAATGTTCGGTCCCAAGCAGACTTGGGACTTCGACTCGCATCTGCACGTGCATTTTATATTTAGATATTGCATAAAAAAATGCGTATTCATGCATATTTTGCACGCATTCGTATTTTTTAAATATACTAGATGCACGTGTAGATGCGAGTCGAAGTCTCAAGTCCGAGCATTTAGCATTTAACAAAGACTTGACTTTTGAGTCGAGTCGGGACCAGACCGGACTTTTCTGAAAAGGGACCAAATTGGCAAAAAAAGTGTTCACAAAAAATCAATACCATAAATTAGAATCACATGATTTTGGTACAGTCGACTCTGGATATAACGAACCTTTTTATAACAAACACACTATATAATGAACTTTTTTTTCAAATTTAATACAAGTTCGGTATATAAAATATAGTAAATTACTATATAACGAACTTTTAAAAATTTTTACTATAAGACTCGTCAGTTCGTTATAAACAGAGTTGACTGTACGACCATGTAACTTAAAGAAAACCACACTTTTTTGATTCTGACCAATTAGCATCATTCACGGGGAACTTCGAGAAATCACTTTCATATACTTCGTAACAAAAGAAATTCCATCATCACTGACCCTAACCGAGCGAGATATTACTTTTAATAAGTCAATTCAGCCGATAGAAATTCCGTAGAATCGCTGGAATATTATGCAAATGTAATAGAATATAATCGATATAAAAGGGACGTTGAAAACAATTAATTTCAACACCCATTTCCTCTTCAAACCCAATCGACCTTCTACACTTTATACTACAGTACTATAGTCTCTGATTCCTGCTAACAACCGGGTTGCTTCGAGCAGGCCGGCCGATACGTTTGGATCATATCTTCGTTTCAGTTTTAATTATTTAAAATTACCAATTCAATTTATTCTGCGGATTTAAAGCCTTTCATTGAATTTACCTTTGGCTGTCCGGAATTCTTCCAAACCACATAATTAAGTGTATATCTATGCTTTTCGAAAAATCTTGACTAACATTATAAGATTTTATTAACACTCGAGTCCTGGAATCGTCTCAATAAAACAGTCATTTTGATGGTAAAATCATTAGTTATGTTCAAAGCAAAGATACATATATCTGTATAATGATAATCGATTATACTGTTATATGTAATTAGGTTAGCCTGGATATAATAGTGTGATATATACATAAAAAAAAAAATCGCGTGAGATTTTGTTCGAATTTTGCAAACATGACTATTCGTTTTTTGGATAATAAAACTGTTCAAAAACTACGCGCATTTCATGTTTCATCAGTGGTACAATGTGTAGTCGAACTTGTTCAAAACAGTAAGCTCGAATTTGTACACGAGTTTGTTTTCTGGAATGTACTTCGCATTTTTATTTTACTGAAAACACGTATTAGGTCTCGATGCCATGGCAACTACAATCGAAATTCATGTTGATATGACAAAATATTTCATACAAGTTATCGACAATGGAAGCGGAATCCCACCCACTGATATGGATAAAATTGGACAGCGACACGGTATTGTTCTCTAGCAGTTAAAAGTACCTTTTAATGCTTGTGGGACATGATTAATTTAAATTTCCGTACATATTATAGCCACGTCAAAATGTCATACATTGGAAGACTTAGCGCATATAAAGACATACGGGTTTCGCGGAGAAGGTCTTAATTCAATAGTTTGCTTCAATAATTATAATTTATTTTTTAACTATATAACTAATACCTTATTTATAATTTAAAGCACTCGCAAGCTTGGCTGAAATCTCAATAATGGAAATAATTAGTAAACATTCTGATTATTACGATACTTACTGTGTCATAATCAAGGTCCAATACACACATATCATTCTTGCACATGTATATATTATTATATATATTTTTCCTAATGTTTTTTTTTCTACTTTTTAGGGTGGGCTTCGTCTTCAACTAGGTCCGACTCGAAATAGTGAACGTGCAAAACCTGGAACTATAGCAATAATCCGTGATTTATTCTATACGGTGCGATATCATAAAAGCAGAAGTGGTTATATATATTAAAATTGTAATAATTTATTTTTCCAATTTAGTATCCAGTTCGTAGAAAAATGCAATCTGTTAATACGATCACGAACGAACTGGAAAATGTTAAAAAAGCTGTTGAAATATTAGCATTAATAAACCCTCAAGTGGCTTTTACTCTGGTTGATGCGTCGATAGATAGAAAAATAGTTAACACGAGGAAGGTAAGTACTTTTAAGTTTAGAATAAGTTCTCAGTTGAAAATTTTTATTGTTTATTAATATACTTGATTGAATTACATATTCATATTTGATGATAAGAACTTTCTGCTACACAAAATTATATATTATTAGGCTTCGTCAACTATTCCTACTATTTCTACATTCCGACAACTTTACGGCGCTTCTTTAGCACAGGCATGTATGAAAATATGATTGGAGCATATGAATTTATATATGTTTTATGATAAGTGTATGTATGTAACGCTATCAATATTTTATTGTAGAATCTTGAATCGGTTTATGCAAAAGAAGACGACATCCAAATTGATGGATTTTTTTCGTTAAAAGGTTTACACATAAAAGTATGTTCTAATTACTTTTTTAATTTGATCTTGTTCTATAGTACACCCATATTGATGAATTCAATTCCTTATAATTAAAGAATCATCAATATTTTTGTGCGTATTTTATCACCATTTAATGTAGTGTTACTATTCTTGTGTGCATGTCCTCTGATTATCCTGTTTTCGATGCTAAAAAGATGTCAATAAACGTTTCATTGCTAACAATGAATTGTATAAACTAATCGATGATTTATTTAACCAAAGCAACTTTGGAAAAAAGGTAAGATTTTTATTATTATCATAAGATTTACATTTTGTTTTTAATCATGATATGTTTCATTAGTTCAACGAAGATTCAATTTTGAAATCGAAATCGGAATTTCCAGGCAAATCAAGTGAGTTGAAATTATTGTGCTATATATGTTATCCAATGTAATGTGAGCTCCTTGTGTAAATTATTTATTTTTAATAGAAAAGAATGTATTAACAAAGTCATTGGAAAAATATCCTATTTTCTTCATTCATATTACTTGCCCAACAACGGATTATGATATATCTTTGGATCCAGCTAAGAATATAATAGAATTTGAGGTCATTTTTTTAATCTAAAAATAATTCATTCACTATTCCTGAATATTTTAACTCTAACGCTCTTGACGTTTTTAGAACTGGCCAAAGATCATGGATCTTTTATCGAGTCTTGTGACTCAATTTTTATTATGTCATGGGTTTTTAATGCAAGATATGGTGGCATCGAATGTGAAAAATATTAATGCTTCAACAAATGATAATAAGTCAAGAGTTAGACCTAGCTGCAATTTGCCATTGTCATTTGAGGACGTGACGCATATAAAAAGTGGTGGAAGGCAACCATATATTTTCCAAGACGAAGAATTGAAAGGTGGTCCATATAGTATGATATCTAAAAATGTCAACGAGTCCGAAAACATTTTGGTTACATCAAAAAAAATCGTGAAAATAAAAAAAAATGAATATGTAAAGTGGATAGAACCTCATACCAAACAAGAATTTTATATAGATACGCGCACTGGAAGTTCGTGAGTAACGGTGTTCTATCATTTTTTATACAATAGTCCGGAACTCATAAATATGCATTATTTTAGATATAGAAATATACCTGGGCAGGCCAAATCTACATCAGAAAACTGTACAAAAGCAAGAATAGATCGAAGCCGATTACGTACATCGAATGATAAAAACATCGGCGATTTATATGCTACATCATGGGCAAAAAACGCGTTAGAGGTATTAATAGCGATGATTTATAAGTGTCTAGAAAAAAAATCCTCACTAAAGAAATTTAATATAACAATAGAAATGGAATAACCCCGTGTTTCAAAGTTATGAAGCACCAATTCCTTTGCTCAAACACATATCAACGTGTAATAAAAAGTCATCTGTAAAGAGCAGCTTTTTTTCTTGTAATGATCTTGTACAATCAGATTTTGTTGAGCATCGATTCAGCAAGCAAGATTTCGCTCAGGCTCAAGTCATTGGTCAAGTTGACGATAAGTTTATTGCTTGCAAATTACCTTATTCACGAGCGGTTGGTCCTGATCTTAGGGACGGTACACAACAGATTTTAGTTTTAGTTGATCAACATGCAGCAGACGAACGTGTACGTGTTGAAATGCTGATGAAAGAGTTTTGTGATTTCAAAAATAAGGAACGAGTGCAAAATATGAATGATAATGAGATTCATCCAATAAATTCTCTTGTCGAGACAGTTCAAATAAATCCCCCTAATAAAATAGTTTTAACAGAACGAGAGGTTCGAGTTGTGAAGAGATTTGAAGCTAATTTTAATAGTTGGGGAATTTTCTTTAGTGATAATATGGATACAAAACAAGATAATGCATCGCTTTCATTCACAACGCCATTTGTATCTCCACATTTTATCGCATCGTCAACCGACAATGACCATATCCCTATTTATGTTACCCATCTTCCTAAAATGATTGCTGATCGCTGTGTATTTGATTCACGAGTGACGCAAGAACTCTTACGTCAACATTTGTACTGGTTGGAAGATACGGGTGGAATTGGTATTAGTAACGTAGAAATTGAAAATCGTCCCGATACCAATGCACAAAGTGATTGGAAGACAATTATAAGACAATGTCCGAGAGGGATAATTGATATAGTGAATTCGAAGGCCTGTCGAGGTATTTATTAAAGTAACTAATTTACATAACTAATTTACGAATAAATTCTAATATGTACATTAATTGAAGGTGCAATCAAATTCAATGATAAACTGACTCTGAATCAATGTCAAGAATTAATTTCAGAGCTCGCACTTTGCGATTTTCCATTTCAGTGTGCACATGGCAGGTAATCCTTATTTCTTTTAGAATGCCTACTTTATCGAGTTATAAACTATTTTGCTAAAACTAATTTGCTGCTTTTTTTTTGCCGTTGATCATATAAGGCCTTCCATGATTCCTATTATATATTTAGATGAATTTGCAAAAACAACACAAACCTCTTACCAAAATAAATCGCAACTTAAACATAATAAATTATATAGGACTAACGAAAAATCAGAGACCACCTTTGATCAACTCGTAAACTTTAGTTGGAAAAAACGCAAAATTAATTTGGAGCAATTTCGACAATAAGGTCAATTTATTCACATATATTAATATAATAGAAGTCATTATTGGTATTACATTTATAAACTTGTACATGTTATCTATTATTGAATGCATTTAAAAGAATATAAATTATGAATTAATTAATTGCTTCAAAATGAGAAATTTTTGATGCCATTAAAAGTATAGATTAATAATTAACATCAGCACTAAATTATAATGTGTTAAGACTAATTCTACTATTTTCTTAAATTCTTAAAAACAAAATTTAGCAAGTTTTCTAAAAGACTATATATTATTTACAAACACCCAATATGAATGTAATGAATGTAAAAAGAATAATAAATTCATGCTAAAATTAATTAATTAGCATGATTTAAATGATATGGTTCAACCTCATTCTCACGCTCTTCCGGATTGCGCCTCCAAATCTCCTCAGGTGAAAGGTCACTTCTATAGACAACTGAAGGACCTGAAGAATTATGATCAACTTTAACAAATCGTTGCGTTGATTGTTGTTGATCATTTTGCTGCCATTTTGTTGTCTGTCGCTTTTGAGTATTCGTATTTAATTTAGGTTGTGGTTTACGTAACAATGGTTTCAAAACGCGTTCAAAAAGTAAAGTAGCACCTCTTGATTGATCATTCTGAGCCCAGTATAAAAATATTAATTTTAAGAAATTATAACCTGGTAATAATTTAAGAAGTTGAGTTGACCAATAATCAGCTATTTGAAGCCAACCATAAACAGTCCAGTAAGTTAGCCATTGTTTTTGTTCAGCATTTAATTCATTATCGTTAGAAGATTGTTGATAGATGACTTTGATTGAACGATAAGTAGGATAAACCACACCAACTAAGTTACATAATAGATAGATAGAATTTTTGTACATGTGCCTAGCCGCTAAAGATGCAATAATAATAAGAATGATAAAGAGGTAGAAAGGAGATAAACCCAGTTTTACAAGTTGTGAAAATAACCAAGTTTTCATACATCTACTCTCTAAGAATGAAACGCGTGTCACGAATACTTGTCGAAAGAAGTCGGTTACAGGAACAAGATTTAAAGGACTATATTTTTCAACATCTGTCAAGACTTGTTCTAGAAAAACAGTTGTTGGTAAGTTTTGAGGAGGTTGTTCTTGGTTTGCATCAGTTTGCATCGTTCTTCACAGTGTTCCCTAATAGGCGTTATGCCATAAAATATTGAAATAGCTGAAAGATTTAGACATGATAACGATTTTGATGATCTGATTTTAGTGGCTAGTGTGTTACAAACCAGTATTAAACTATAGTGTGAAATTCTACTCATTTTACTCGAGGAAAGACTAAGAAATTGTTACACGAGTATTGAGACAAATTTTCAAAAGTCGAAATAAATAGAATGTTGTTACGTATAAATCAGAAAACAACTTTATTATTTGTATATTTGTAAATAGATATGTATAAAGTGAATACGGTAAACTAATCAATCTCCAATATTATAAAAAGTGAAAATATATATATTTAATCAAAAAATCTTTTCTAACAGATCTCTTACATACGTACGTAGAATAGATTTCTATTTCTTTAATAGTTAATAGTTATTTAGGATTACCCGAAATACATAATAATTAACCAATACGTATAATTTACCAATCAAAATAGAATTAGCCAATCAGAATTAATTGTAATTTCAAAATTTGGCGCTTTTTTATTAAAAAATTTTTAACAACCAAATTTGCCAATCTGGACGAATAGATATAAGGGAGAGTCGGGTATTCTGCGCGGGTGGGTAATTTGGCGCACTTAAGTTTTTCAGCTATATCCCGTTAAACAGCACTCAGAATCAAATTATATTATTCATATGTTCAAATTTTCTTTTAATTTTTACTATAATTTCCTCATTTGGAGGGAAGGACCGGTTTTATTTTTTTTAACATATGAAAAATAAAACCGGTTCCAAACTCTAGGAGGGATACGGTAATACGTACGATCAGTGTAAAAAAAATTGTTTGAGAAGTATGTGCGCACTCATATGATCACATGCTTTCTTCATATTAAAATAAGAAAATTTCATGTGCGATCCGCACATGCGCACATCGAATTTTTTGCACTAAATACGATACCTGAAAAAACATAGCAGTTTTTAATAGATTTTAAAAGTTTAAAGTTCGAAGTTTTTTTTTAAACTAGAAAAACGGCGACTTTTTGTAGGCTGGAGTTTTAATTCTTAGGCCTTATACTTTAGAATTAAAATTAAAATACAGTATAACCTGTCAAAACCGATACTGTCAAAACCGATAACTTGTCAAAACTGATAAAAAATTGATCCACCATCTCTTAGTAATTTTACTCCTCAAACCTGATAACCTGTCAAAACTTATACAAATTTGATCCATCATGCACATCGGTTTTGACAGGTTATACTGTATATTTAATTAAGAGATGGTGGATCAATTTTTTATCAGTTTTGACAGGTTATTGGTTTTGACAGTATCAGTTTTGACAGGTTATACTGTATATTGATATTATATATATATCTAATATCTCGTGGGTCATGTGCAATGATTTATTGGATAATAAACATTAATTAATTTAAAAATAGAATTTTGCTATTTATCACCACTGGTGATTATTACTGGTATTGCTATATCTCAAAAACATACTAAGTAAACAGGATTGGGTATTCTAAATAAAAATGTTCAGAACTCTTAAAAATCTTACAAAAACTAAAATTAGGACTTTATATTAGCTCTATATTATATTATATAAAAAAAAAATAATTCTTTAATTTCTAACCCTAACTTTAACAAATCTTAGAACTAGTGATAATCACTACTGGTGATATGTAAAAGTTTTTATTTAAAAAATAAATAAATAAATAAAATAAACTAAATAAAATAAAAAATCTAATTTATATTATAAATTGCAAATGCTATAACAGTCAGAAAATATATTATATAGTAATATATAAGTTTTTTTTTTTTTTTTTAAACTTAGGCAGTTTTATCAATAATTTATTTTTTTTTTTTTTTAATATTAAGGTGACCACTTAAGTCCCCGGCACTTAGCTTTATTCAGATAAATACAATATTACATCAATTTCACGAGGATACAACTAGCCACACGTGTACTTTTGGTACTAATTTAAGTAGTTTACCTGGGTTCTACACTAGCCGCCATACCTGCAACCTAACTAGGAGATTACCTATTTAAGCTCTCTGATTATTTTAACTAACGAGAGTACGACTAGCCATACATGCAACTTTTGGTTACCTATTTAAGTAGTCTGCCCTAGGCTTCACACTAGCTGCTGTACCTGCACCCAACACATTATTTTTGATCTAAGTAATACACATATTATATTTAAATATATATTTGAAAAGATAAAGTGCTAATTTTTGAAAGAGAGCACAAATCTTTAGAAATAATTGTTAGCTATTATTGGAGATATTTTCATCACTAGATATAGTTTTTAATTATTAAGAATTATAAATATATAGCTAGTATGGTTTTGAGTTTAAAAGAATAATTTACAGATACTTCATATCTATTTGAATTATCCTGACCTATAATATTCACAATGAGGTTTTTGTTTTTTTGAGTGGGTCAGTAAAAATAACTAGTTCTTTTTTTTTATTTTATTTAAAATCAGGAATGTGAAATAGGAATCGAGCTTTGTTACTTTGGTGTTGTCATTGAGTAGATAGATCACTCCAGTTTTTTTATTGTTGAAGCTTTCACATTTATGTTTTCACTGCCTCAAATAATTTAGAGAAGTAAAATTTTATTTGTAGTTATGTGTATTTTGTTTCATAAATCTAGATTAACTGCCTTTTTAGATGACTGTGTACTATATTGGCTAGTCGAAAAATGTGTGCTAAAATTGGCCATTCTTTTTTAATTTTACTTTTTTAGAAAATATTTGAAGTAGGACTAAGCGATTGTCTTAGATAAGTACCAGCATTTTGTTTTGTTTTCTTTATTATTATGTTTTTTTTTTTGTGGCCAATACTAATTTCTCTTTTTTTTAGATACTTCATTTAAATCAGAGACAAGAAATGAGAGTCGAGCTTTCACTAATATGACTTTATCCCTTCAGTTTCGTCATTGGAGCCTTCACGGTTATAATTTAACTGTCTCAAATAATTCAGAAAAGTAAAAATTTTATTTGTATATAGTTATGTGTATTTTGTTTCATAAAACTAGATTAACTGCTTCTTTAGATGACTGTGTGCTATATTGGCCAGTCAAAAAATATGTGCTAAAATTGGCCATTCTTCTTGATTTTACTTTTCTAGAAAAAATTCAAAGTGAGAATAAGTGATTGTCTTATATAAGTACTAGTACTTTGTTTTTCTTTTATTTCTCTTTCTTTCAGTTACTTTATTTACTAATACGAATTTACAGATTTTTGGTAAACTATCTCATAAATCATGGAGATTTTTGAAAAAATTGCAAATTGCACATCACTAATTTAAAGTCGACTAGTAAGTAGCTATTGTTTTTTATAATCAAATTCCTATCACTGGATAAATTTCCAGTAATTAAAGTTTAACTTCTGACATGTTCTCAATCTTTTTAATCATTGATTTAGGTGCTTGAGATGGACTTAAATATTAATGATAATGATAGGTGAATTTAAAATAAAGGCTTAGTAGATTGGTTTCAGAATTACTACAGTAACTTATTTTCAAAATAAATGGGGTTTTAAAATCTGATTGAATTATACATAGTAACCGCATAAAAGTCCGTTGACACGTGACCAACCAATTACAGTCTGACCTCTCTATAGCTACCTCCTATATAAGCACATTTTCTTTATAAGCATACTTTTTAAAAACAAACTATTATTAAATATAATAAATTGACCTCTATAACTGCCATACTTCTCTATAATCACCCATTTTTGTATCCCAAGTGTGTGATTATAAAGAGGTTTGACTGTATCAGGTGTAACGTGCAAACAAAAACTGCTGACTTTTTCAAAAAATTGTTCATACCGTATTTTCGCGAAATAACGTGTAGGGGTATAATTTCAAATTTTGGCTCAAATTAAGCTTAATTCGAGCCATTATTCTAAATAACATTCATGAGCGTTATTACGCGAAAATATGTTAATTCAAAATTTCGATTATAAAATCACCTGTGTATTAAAAAAAATTCCTTGCAAAATTTTGCTATATATAAACCTCATCTAACCCGAACGCTCACCCTTTAACGTCAATAGTTAATTTTTTAATTAAAAAATGCATTGACGATCTACGGCTTAAATCACGTGTCCGCGAAATTTTATGTTTCTACAACGTAGGTTACTACAGTATGTATAAATAGTAAATAAGTATTGAAATCATTCATTACTCCATTTTATCAGAATACTGTATTAGAAAATTTGAAAGTTCATTGTGCGCTATTTATTTAATGCCATACTTGATCTAAATCCATTATTTGAGTATATTACTTATGCACTATACCGCATAAAAATTTTTACAATGACTAAAGATTATATGTGAATCATTATTATAAGAAATCGATCAGCCGATTTTGAAAAAAACAGCCGAATATTGATGCCACATAAACTGGGATAGTTTGAAAGATAAAGCTAAGCTTCACAAACATTGTTGATTTCAGCACTTAAATCTGAAAGTTCATCAAAAACTGCAAAAAAATTCGGTATTGGAATAAGTTTCAATTTCTAATCATATTGTGCAAATTCTAGTTTTATTATAAATAAACTTTTGTGGAATTTTCGTGAAGTCACGTATTAAATTATTTGCAACTATACTAAAGTATATTACGAGTGTAATATGCTAGTTTTATATACTCAAATACGATTTTTGTAGTATACACCACTGCTTTATTCAATCATACACCACAACTATTCGTAACACATTAGAGAATAGCATACGATACAGGAAATTTTTTTGTATTGGAGTTAATTTCACCCCATTTGCTGTTACCGCAGCACGTGATAGACGATGAAAAAATTTGGTTAAACTAAAAATACCGAAACAAATACAGAATATAATAGTATTTTAATATACTTTAGAAGTTTGCAATTCGGGCTCGTGCCTGTGTCCAACAAAAGGTACAGGCACGGGCATTTGCAAACCCTTGATATATTTTTGATAGATGTCTTGTATAATAAATTAAAATTGCTTAGAAAATATTTCATGGGAATGTGAATTTTCACAGTGGCAATATATTGATAGATAGAATCAATAAAAATTATATATAATCTTACTATCAGATATAAGATTATCCAAAAAATAAAGATAAAATGTCTTGAGTGGTATCTGTGGAGTCTTACAGCAACCGTTCACACAGCTGTCAACATCTATGCGTTTCGGAGCCATTATGGCAAAGACGTCAATTGGACAAGGTCTATTGGATGGATACAATTTTAATGAAACTTTTTGATTAAGTATTTGTAATAGGAATAATCCTTTGACCGCTAGTGGAAGTTTGGAAAATTTTGTTAATAATGAATTTCATTACGGAAAAATTTTTTAGGTGGATGTAATGAATAGTGCTCTGCACAATCAAACAAAATTTGACAGTCAAATACTTGTGATTAAGTTGGACATCAAACATATCGCAGATTAACCAATACTATATATATATTTGATGTCTGAATTAATCACAAGTATTTAACTGTCAAATTTTATTTGATTGTGCTGAGCACTAGTAATGAAATTGGATGACAATTCTTGAAGGTTGATAAAATGATCAAGAAATTGCCGACTGTATTACAGAAGCATCTCAATTTTCAAAGCGCATCACATTGCGAGAGATTACTGAGAAGCTACCAAAGCTGGTTGGTAGTAAGTTAATTGATAGTGTAGAAATTCCTGGTGAAGAGGATTTTTTCTGCTAAGTTACAGTAAATAAATATTTTTAATTATTAATGAAATAAATAAATTTGAAATAAAGAAATAAATATAATTGTTAATTGAAAGCTTTGACAAGTCACGATGGACAGAGCTTAACGTTAAGCGAAAATACATTAAAAATGGGGGTCATCTGAAGCCATGTACCCATGTGGCTTTTTTGCGAAATTTTGTTTACACGGATCAGTTCGAAGAAGTTAAAAAATAAGAAAATGCAAAAATATGAAAAACGGCAGTCTAAACTTGTCTTGAAGCATTAACAAAAAAATGCCGGGGAGACAACTTTACCTATAAATCTACCCCTTCCTAATCCCCACTCTAAGCTAAACTATCTAATTCTGATTTTAATTAAAACCTCGAATAATCACATGGGTACATGGCCATCCCTCTAACGCTAAATAATCTTGGACGTTGAATGTCAAATAAACTTAGCTAAAATATGGTTTTTTTGCACACTAAAACTTCCAAGCAAAGGGTGATGACATCGTGAAATAAAAGATACGTGCGATCTTTACTTCACAAACTCTCACCTCTAACTAAAATTTAAAGATTTTTAAAAAAATAGTATCATAGTATCGGGTATAAAACAAAAAAAAAAAAAAATCAAAAAATCATAAACACTTAGACAAAAGCCTATTTTTTTTAAGATACCAGAATCTGTCACCATTTCTATCCTTATTCAGTACTCCCCCACCATGTAAGTCCCTCCATAAGCTCACGCGTAAGCCCCCTGAATGGGACATTTTCTCAATCCTTAGAGGTGCAGGACTCAAAATTATTCACGTAGGGTAGGTTTTTTCACTAACTGCTAAGTATTTGTTTAGTTATCATATATCCGAAGTTATGCTGTCACATTAGTGTAAAATGTCTGAGAAAAATTGAAGCTCTTCTTAGCCTATGTTTCGACATAGAACGTTTCTCGGTTACTTGGTGTTCTTGCGGTTATGTGGTACACGGAAAATTAATAGATGAATAGGGTATATGCTAACTAATGGACGTGTCACTGTAGACTACTCTGGCCATGTATATTAATAGCTATGACATAAATACTCACTTTATTTTTAATAATAGTCGTAGGGGAGATGGTGGCGTCAACATTATTGCAAAAGTCAGGATTACAAAATTTTCAATCCAATGTAAAAATTGGAGTAACAAAATAAGTAAATATTGTGTTTATTCATTTATTTGTTTATATTTTTGTTATTAATTGATTGATTAATTATAGGGCCAAAAGTTGTAAAATCTTAGGGAAGCTGTCAGAAATACTAAAATCAACACTTTTAGAAATGGTCAACTTCCCCCAGATCTTTATTATTGAAATAGTCCATATTTGATGAACCACAAGCACCACACTATACAATGGCTACATTAGTGGAACCACGTTTGTTTCAAGGTATTTTGAGTTCTCATGCCCGCCGCCCCAAAAAAAACGATCTCTCCCATCACTAGCCGATAGAATAACTAAACGATCCCGATAACGAGGAACTTGCTTGGGAAAAGGTGTTGTGGGAATTGTTGTAGGGAAAGTAATTTATCGATAATACTAGTTTTGTGAATAATGAAGTGTTCTAAACCAAAGTTGGCCAATTAACT
>CAJVPU010000774.1:0-15503 GCA_910591775.1 Dentiscutata heterogama | reverse complement strand
AATCATTTAATTTATCTCTTGTATCTATCTCTATCCAATAGTAATACTAGTCCAAACAAAGCTAATCACAATAGCAACATATATAAATAGATAATATTAAAATTTTAATTTCAAACCACCTTACGATTTTTACTATTATATGTATTAATTGTTATTTTAAAAACAGATATTTTCAGAATATTTTAAAAATCTACTTAATCTTCATATAAATATATATCTTTTGCAATATGCTCGAAACTTCACAATACTAAAAAATGTTGCCATTAGTGTAAAAGAAATGGTTTACTATATTTTTAAGGGAATAGTTTCTTATACAAACTGCAAGATTGTTGAACTTGATCTCACTTAACACTATAATATAATACAGATATTGAGACATATCTTTGATGGCTAGCAAAATCCTTAGTTTGGTATTAATACCAATATATTTCCTAATCTTGTTATGGATTTCTATCTTAATAAAATTTTTTCAAATTAGTATGCTTTTGGCAATACACTACTCTTCTTAATAACTGAACAAGATAAAAAAGATAATAGTAACTAGTATATTCAAATTTTTAATAAAGCACTTTACTGCATACTTCATATACAATAGCTTCTGTATTATGTTCTCTTCTGATCATTCAGTAACCCAGCCATATTAGCTGGGTTACTAACCAATTATTATTATCCATAAAATACAGCAGTTATTGTATATAAAGTATGCAATAACTATATATTATTTTTATTAAATATATAAAATAATTTTTTTTAGATACTAGATGTGTTATTTGCCATGATGAGAATTTTGTTAATATTAAACTTAAAAAACAGTAGAGCATCAAGAAAATAATAAGTATGGATTTAAGTATAACAATTAATAAAAATTATTTACTTTTTTAGAATCTCTTCAATTCATATACATAATAACTTGGATTTTAGTATATGTTACTAAATAAAAAACTCAAACTTTACAACTTTATATACACTTTTTTTAATAATAAGAAAGCTTCTATTAAATTGAAATTTTATATAGGAGATATCATAGAGTTAATAGAGAATCCAAAAAATATTACTTATACTAAAATTAAACTAATTTTTAAGTATAAAGCAAATAATAAATAAAATTATGCATTTTTTTAATTTGAAAAACTTCAGAGAACAAAGTTGTTTTATTTGGTATTAGAATTCCCATATTATGCTTAAAAGCTTGGAGAAACTTTTATTTTTTCAATCAACTATGTTAATCATATTTCTCAGGTTTATTTCTTGCATACTTGCACAAACACTTGTGATACTAAGCATGATGAAATAAATAATAGATACATATTAAATGAATTTTATTACAATATAATTTAACATGTAACTTTGAGATATCCAGTATACTATGTAGATCAAATTTATATATAGTTTATAAAAATTGAATATAATTTTTTTCAATTGCACTAGTAGAAAAATTGTCAACCATTCTTTTATATATGGCTCAAAAATTAAATAATACTGGTATAGATGTCTATAAATATTATAAAGCATCATAGTAGAGGCATATAATATATACTACTCAATAAATAAACAACAGTAGGTTAATATTGCAAAACTTGTAGTACATCTGGTACACAAATAGTACAACATATTATATTTTATATTTATTTTATATTTATTACATGCTAGTAATTTAAAAAAATTTTAAATTTTTATATTTACAAAAATGATAATAATAAAACTAAAGAAAGCAATAAAGGTGATGGTGATAATAGAATTAACTGTGAAAATGAAAGTAACAATGAATCCAATGATAAAAATATTGATAAGAATAATAAAAACAAAGAAGACTGGACCAACTTATCTACTTGATCTCAATTCTTATTTACTGCTTAAAGATTTTAGTTTAAGGGTTTAAATTTTAACTTTACTAATTGTAAAATTACAATTTTTCTTAGTTGTTTAATTAGTTTTTTTTTTAAGCTGTAAATATAAAAAAAAATATTAATTAAAATATGCTGCAATAACTTCCTAAGTTGTTATTAAAGGGTAATATCTTGGCTATACTTAAAAACTACTAAAATATCTCCCAGTTATATATATATATATAATAAAAAAATTAGAGAGTATTTTTATTACAAAAACTCTTCTAAAAGAAACAAAAAGATAACCTAAATTTTTCCTAAAAATCGCTAAATTACTATAATGATATCTAATCTATATGATGTTTAACAAAATTTACTCCTGATAATTGCTAAATTTTACTATTGATATAATGTTTGACAAAATTTACTATAAAGGTAATTTGTAATATTATCAAGTTTTTTTTTATCATCTACTTAACTGGAACTTGTGACTGATTTTACAAAAAAATATTTTATATAACAAAGCCTAGATATAGTGTTAATATCTAACATTTCAAATATATTAAGAATTTGAGAATATAATAAGCGATTATCACTGATAATTAGTTTTTTCTTCTTTTTTCATTCTTTTACATATGACTAATTCTCTTTTTTTAGGCTATAGTTAATATCGTCACTGTTGGAGTTACTATAGTTTAAGTCATCATTAATTGAAATAATTACTAGTGAGTCGTGTTATTGCCATAGTTTGAGTGTAGATTTTATTGCTTTTGGCCTTTCTGGTATGCTGTTAGATCTTTGCTATTTAGACAGAGTAATCTTAGATAGCTTTTTGACCTTTCTATTTCGTTCTTTGGCTTGACTTGCACATTTTGGTCTTGAGAATTTTAGAAAAGTATAATCTTGATTTGTTATTCTTGTTTTTGGAAACATTTACTAACTTATTTTCTTTCAAGTATTTTTCAAAAACATCTTTGAGCTTTATATTTCAGTTTTTGGAATATTTAGAGAAGTATGGTTTTTTAAGTTTAAAGTTCTTGAAATATCTTAAAATATATGTTTTTTGATTTTTTTTTCATGCTATATATAAATCTTTATATAGTATGAGTTAATCAGAGTTGTCAAGTTTACTATATTATATTGGCTTCACTTTTTTTATTTTTCTATTGCAAATTTTTGGATTAAATTTTATTAATTAAATATAAAATATTTTATATTTATTACTTTACTAATAATCTAACAATAAATATTTAAATAATTACAAATTATTAATTAAGCTTTAGTTCTATTATTCTATTTGCCAATACTAGTATTAACCAATATTTTCTTTCTTTTAGATTATTACTTATTGTGATATTATGAAAATATTTCACTGTTGGTGATATCATAGTATCGTAGTAAAAATGCTTTCACCATTAGTATCATCATTATTGGTAGTAAAATACTTTATTGCATTAGTAGTAATTTAGTAAATAGTGATATTACTATAATGTTGGATTTCATTGCTTTCGCTATCATATATTATCATTTGTACAATTTGTTGTGTGTTTTATTTGTCGCTTTTGGTCTTGCATTGGTGAGAATTATTTTGTCTTTGCAGTTGGTGTAAATGTCTGAATAGTTTATAAAATAAAATATAAGTCAAAATGGTTTAAAATTCTCTTGACATAAAGTTATTATTATTATATTTCATAATATTGAACTCTCAATTGTAATTATTATAATTTAGAGCACATTCTAATCTTTTGAATTTCAGTAGAGTATAAAATTTGATTTGTTGTTTTGTCTGCTATGTTTGATTTTGAGCATATTTATTAACTTTTTTTTCAGGATTTCAAGGCTTCTTTAAACTTTTCATCTAGTTATTGAAGTATTTCTAAAAAAGCATTTAGGAAAGAAAATAAAAAGCTGAAGTGAAGCAACACAAACTGTATTAGGTATAATAAAATGATATAAGAATATATATTTGTATATAACTGATAGAATAGTTAAAACCATAATATGGTAGTGTATGAGAATATCTATTTTTGCATATAACCAATAAACTGTAATACTTGAATAAATATCATGTATTATATTTGAAAAAATTTAATTAAAATGTTAACCTATTGTGATTAGCTTTGTTTGGACTAGTATTACTATTGGATAGAGATAGATACAAGAGATAAATTAAATGATTAAATGATAATTTTTAATAAAAAAATCATAATACTGTACATATATACTTGATCATATCGATTATAGAATTGTGTTACAATAATTATCATAGATGTTTTTTTTTTGCTTGCTACTTTAGTACGTGTATATTTTACTAACTAGCTTTTTTTTTTAGCTAGCCAGGCTTTGCTATTAGAGTAGTTGTCTTTAGAGCCATCATTTGTAAAGCTATTATTTGTAAAACCACTATTACTAGAGATTGTATAGTGCTATTGATTTCAATGACTTCATAGCATGTTGTTGCTAGTGCTTTGCTTTAGTGAATTTATCATTTAAGGTTTTGTTGCATAGTTTTGATATTTTTTCTGGTTTTATGTTTGTTAGTTTTATATACAACTATTTTTTTTCAGCAACTAGACTTTGTTATTAAAGTTATCTTCAAAGTTGTTGTTTGTAGAGTTGTTACTTCATTGGTGTGGTGTAGAGTTAATACCTGAATCCGGATATAACCCCTTAAATCCGGATTTAAAGATTATATCCGGATTTAGTCATGATATCTGGATTTAATTATGATATCCAGATTTAATTATGATATCCAGATTTAATAATAATATCCAGATCGGGGATACAGAGCATCAAAATTATACAAAGACCTTTAGCAAATTGTTTCAACTTCCTGTTGACCTCCACGTGACTTTCTTCAAGCAACGTGATAATATTTTCTGTAAGCTTTGAGTAGCTTTGAGTAGCTTTGAGTAGCTTTGTGTTAACGATGAATTTATTGGACTCCTCGATCTAAAGCTTGTGAATTGTCAAGCGAACATGCATTGGTAAAAGTTTCTTTATTCACTTAAGAATTTTTTTTTATGATTCTAATTTTTCAGCATATTTTGAATATACTAATTACTAAATAAAAGAATTTTAGATCTTCCTAAATCCTTGATCCGTCCCGGTACTATTAATCGCTAATTGTAGGTTTATTGAAGCATTATTTTTTGTTTAAAGCTCAATAAGATATTTGCATTAGAGGGAACTTATTCTTGATTTACTAATTTGAAATTCAATCGTATGCCGATTAATATTAAATACCAATTTTTTGACTTTCTTGTTAAATAATATCAATACAGTCAAAACGGTTAAGCACAATACCACGGAGGACCAAACGAAAAATCTAAAACATGTATTTTAGAAGGTCAGGTCAATGAAAGTTATATTAGCCAGGGCCAAGTGAGACGTGGAGAATTGTGCACTTAGAGAAGTATGACCATATATTGACTACTGAAATGATTAGTTAATGTATTTGAAAAAATTAATTTTTTGATCCACATAAAATTTATAGAAGTTGATATTTAGAGAATATGATTTATAGCTGTAAAAGCTTATGGGGGTTTATAATAAAATTTGTATTTGCATTTTGAGGAATATTACTGTAAAAGCTTATGGGTTTATAATAAATTTGCAACTTGAGAACATGCATTTAAAGACGTGGCTGTATGGATATGAAGGTTTATAATAAAATTGCATCTTACGAATTTGTCATTTAAAGGAGTATGATCATGAAGGCTTATGAGGTTTATAATAAAATTTGCATTACATTTAGAGGAGTATGACCGTAAAAGCCTTTTGTATTTATAATAAAATTTGTACCTTGAGAACGAGCATTTAGAGTACGACTTGTATCATCAATAATTTTTTTTTTTAAAAAAAATAAAGATAATTTTTTTTTATAAATAGTTGGTTTCACCAATCTTGAGTTTATTAAAGTTCTGTTTTAAAATTTTATTCGACAATGCTTAACCCTAGTAGGAAAAAAAGATGTACTACTAAAACTAATATCCCTAATACCACTAATACCGCTAATACTACTAACACCACTAATACCCAATCAATCCAATCTGCTCTGTCAACCTCATCAATTGCTTCTAGCAACTTACCAAAGAAAAGGGCAAATGCTACTTTTACACGATTTTTTTTTAAGGATGATCAAAATAATAATACGATTACATATTGTAAAATTTGTATTTGGGAATTTGAGGAATTAGATAAATTAGATAGAATTCAGGCTAGTCCATACCCATATAGCAAATCGGGAAAATGTATGGGGCATTTGATCACACATTTACGCGCCAAACATCATATAAATTCAAGAAATTATAGAAAATACCTTGATGATGATAATGAAGTAAATTTTTATTTAATAATAAAATAATTAAATTTCAAATATCCTAATTTTTTTTTTTTTTTTTTTTTTTTAATAGCCTATAATAATAACTAATCAAGAAATAAGTTCAGATTTAGACCTACCTACTCTTTCATATGAAAAGCAACAGGAATTAACGAAGCTTGTGGTAGAGTTCATTATATATAATGTTCAACCATTACACGTATTAAAAAATCTATCTTTCCGTAAGCTTCTACGTGGTTTCAAACCACAGTATCAAATACCAAGCGCTAATACAGTAAAAAAATATATTTCTGAAGCTTATTCGTGGGGGTCTGAAAAGCTTAAAGTGCTATTATTGAATGTTAGTACTGTTAATTTGACAACAGACTTGTGGACTGCAAAGAGTAATCATGGTTATCTTGGTATAACCGCAACATGGCTAACATCGGATTTTAAGCTTCAGAAAGCATTACTCTTGAATAATCATATGCCATATCTACATACAGGTCAAAGTATTAGTGAAGAATTGTTTCTTATAATACATAAGTGGGGATTAGTAGATAAAGTTCATACAATTGTAATGGATAATGGTGTCAACATGATAAAGAGCATTAATTTGTTAAAAGAAAATTACTTGTCTAATATTATTTGGCAATCATGCGTCGCTCATACCCTTTAACTTTCAGTAAAAGAAGGGTTAAAACAAATTAAACCAATTCATAAATGGCTTAAAAGCATTCAATCATTTTTTAGACTTCCAAAGCAGGCACAACGATTGCAAAGAATACAAATACAAATGAGTTCATTTGATGAAAACCAAGACGATGCTGAAGATGAAATAATAAGCCCACTTGATGTTTTGACCGACTGTAAGACCTGTTGGAATTCTACTTACTTGGTGTGGAAACAAATTTTATTGTTGCATCCCGCAATGCTAAGGCTTGTAACATCATTACAAAATAAGCTGGATATTATATCGAAACGGGAGGATGAAAAGCTTCTTAAATTGTGTTTAACTACAGAAGAAAAAAAGTATGTTAATGTTAGACATAATCTTAATTATACTGTATTTCTAGTAATGAATAACATAAAATTATATGGATCAGTATAATATAGAATTATAAAATACCTATAAATCATATAATAAAGAGTATATTATTCTATTAATTTTTTTTTTTTTTTTTTTTTTTTTTTAAGATTTGTAGACAAATGGTTGATCTCTTAAAACTATTTGAAGAAATTACGAGGCATATTTGTAGATCAAATTATCCTATCCTAAATCTCGTATACCTTTATATTCGAATTTTAAAAAATAAGTTTGCACCAATAAGCGAGAAAGGAGAATCGTTAGAATCTTGGATTGATCTAATTTATGGCTTAGAAGAGTTAGATACTACCGATGAGTCAAGCCTCAGTAGTGATAATGAAGCTGATATACCATCAGCTGGAAATCGGCAACAATGGCAATATGCACATAGAAGTATACATCGCCATAAAAATCGGGTTAAGCATAAAAGAAATAAAAAAAAAAGAAATAAAAAATAATTCCTGAGTTAAGTGATACTAATACCGTAGAATATTTGCTATCCACAAATTGTTTTGGGCTTTTAGAAAAAGCACGAGCTGCTATTTTTCTATCTCTTGATGAATTATGGAGCACATCTAATGAAATGGGCTTGAAGGTAGTGTTTCAAATCGATTAACTAGTTAATCGACTAGTTGTTTAAATAACAGCTATATAATTATATCTTGATATATCAACTAATAATTAGTCAATTAATTAATTGACTAATCGATTTTTAAAAAATTTAACCAACTAATCAATTATATTTTTTTGGTTTGATTTATAACGAAGGCTTCTATTTTAGATCCACGAGTATTAAATTGCTTCCATTTGTTACTATTCAAGAGAAAAAAGAAACTGAAGCCCAGATTCGTGCTGAATTATTAGTATTAGAAACTCAGGTAACCAATTCAAATAGTGAAGAAATAGAAAGAAATTTAGTAACTACCAACAAAGATCTTCAAGATTCGTTAAGCGCTGAGCTATGGGGATCATGTTCAATATCTGATCAAGATGTTACTAAAGATGAATTCACTCGCTATATGAAAGAACCAATTGCTTATAAAAATCATAACCCGTTAATGTGGTGGGAAAATAGATGTATAAATTATCTACTTTTTAGCCAACTTGCTCGCAAGTACCTATCTATTCCCACTATATCAGTCCCATCAGAACGGTTGTTTTCTGATGCGAATACACATATTTCAGCTAGAAGGACTCGTCTCGCCCCTAATCCAGTAGATAAGATGCTATTTTTAAAAAGAAATTCTGAACACTTTCTTATGTTTTCGCTTGAAAATGTATAATTTTGTGATCTAGTAAAGTAATAGATAATGCTAGAACGTGCAAAACATATATAAACTTATCTTAATAAATAATAAGCACATTCCAATCTTACAATTCCAAGTGCGATCTTGTAAGAGGTTTGGTTTGAACAAATAAGGTTGTCATTAAAATTTAGTATACTCTACATAAAATCCAAAGTTAGCTTTGAAAGGGCGTATAATTTCATATAATTTTTGGCCAATCAGTTAACGTATTATCACGTTAAATCTGGATATAATCATTAAATCCAGTTATCATAACTAAATTCGGATATAATTATTAAATCCGGATTTAATCATTAAATCCGAATTTAATAATTATATCCAGATTTAAGGAGTTATATCCAGATCCACATATTAACTCTAGTGTGGTGCTTTCAATTTTGGTAGCTTTGCAATATGTCAATACTAGTGTTTCATTTTGGTGAATTTGTTGTATAAGGTTTTGTGGTGTCAATTTCAATATTATTTTTGAATTCTTGCTTTTGTTAGTTTGTCATTTTGGTGGGTTTAGTGAAGTCACTTTGGAGTTTCATTTGATTTTGTTAGTTTTATATATACCTTTTACTGACTAATTCTTTTTTTTATATTGAAGTTATCTTCAAAATCGTTATTTGTAGTGCTGTTATTACTTTTTAATATGATACTACCAATTTCAGTAGCTTTGTGGCATGTCATTGCTAGCATTTTATATTGGTAAATTTATTGTATAAGCTTTTGGAATGTTGATTTTAATATTAGTAGTTAGAGTTAGGGTTAGGGTTAGGATTATAGTTGTTTTATAGTTAGTTAGTAGTTAGAGTAGTTATAGTTAAGTTAAAGTTAGATTCATAGTTGCTTTATTGTAATCATTATTATATTATAAATATATATATTTTTGTAAATTAATAAGCTAATTAGTAGTAATTTTACAGAATAAAAATATATTTAATTAATATATTTATTATATAATAATTATATTATTATTATACAATGATCTCTTGTACCAAAATCACAACAAACTTTTTTTTTTTAAAAACAGTAAACTATGATAGATAAGATAGAAATAAGACTAGTCAAACCCATAAACCGGCATCTGTTATTTAGAGATAGTTCTTATATGCTACCTGCTAACAAGCCTAGAGCTTATCACTCACTATAAGAATGGCTCTTGTTATTTAGAAGTAGTTCTTATACACTATTTGTGAACAAGTTCAGAGTTTATTACCTACTGACAAAAAAACTAGCAGTATACTTGGCTCTATATATTTTATTGGCTTTGAAAAAAAATATACATTTCTTTAAGAAGAGTACAAGGGCTATACTTTATACTATTACCTACTTACTTTTTCAACAAAATTTTTATAAAAAGTGGGCAAACAGCTTACCTCCATCAAAAGATCATGGGCAGACATTCGTATAATTGGTTAATTTTTGTAGATTTACCTGTGATTTCCTGTGATAATTAACCAATCAAAATACATAATTTTAATTAATACTACAGTACTAGAAAATGAAAAAAACCTCGCATAAAGAAACTTATAAACTAATAAATATACACAAAAGAATTTATTAATTAGATTTAGAGAAAGAGAATAGATAGGTACATGTAAATGTAATATTTATTACTAATAAACCCAAGCTCATTAAAGAATTTATACAATATAAACCAAATTTAACTATTAATTTATGGGTAACAAATTCCAAACACACTACAAGAACCAACAAAATTAAATATTAAGCCCGAAGCTTCTACTGCTAAGAGCTTGTATCTATTCAAATTAAATAGTTGGAAATAGAAGTTTATTTAAATCTGATGTAATAAAAATAGGTTTAGACAAAAAATATCTCCAGTTACCTTCACTCTACTGTATAATTTCACACACCCAATAGACAGCAATATATTTTGTCTTCTAAGCAAAGTCCACGAGGAGTGAGATCTTTTTGAGATTCTTTTGTACAGTGAATATTAACGTTCGTTTAAAGCTAGGAATGGCTTTTGTGGTATTTTTTTATTAGTGAAATGTTACATTATTAAAAAGTACTTTAAAGTGTATAAATAAGTTACCCAGGCAATTGATTTACATTAGCCAATTAAACGAAAGTCTGATCATGAATCAAAAGATCAGCATTGTTTACTCTATACAAATTGGGATATCACAGTAGATTGCAACCATGTGTTTTGTTTACCAATGAATGTAGTGCTATTTCACATGACAAGGCCTCTATTTAATATGCTATACATGAATGTTCAGATAGTCAGAAAGAAATTTTCCGTTAAGGTATAGCTTTATAGTAGAGATATACAAATGTTGCATTTAGTATATAATTTTTAAGCCTAGCACAGGTTATAATAGTGCTACTCTGATTGTGTTTATTTTTTTCTTCTTTTATGTTTTTTTTATCTTTTTCTAGTTATAATAGAATAGAGTTTAGATTCTACTTTTGTTTTTTTCTTTTTCTTTTGTTTTTTTTTTCTTTCTTTTGTTTTTGTTTTTTCTCTCTCTTTTCCTAAACTAGCTTCGAGCTTTTTAAATTTCTTTTGTAATTGTAGCTAGTGAGTGCTTTTCTTGAATAAAAGTAAAGATTTTACTCTTCTGCCCAGAACTAGATAGAAAAAATTGTGAAGGAAGGAGGATATAATCATGATCAGCTGCAAGGTCCAGTCAGTGAACACCTGTAGCAAGTAACCCTAATGCAGGTGGAGCTAAACTCTTGTTTTGGCAGATCATAGATAGATACCCATGGTAACCAGACAAGTTGTATTTTAGTTATAAGGTATTTAATACTAGAAGTAGTAATAGCATTTGATAATGTAACTACTTTAATTCTTAGGGGAAACCATCACATCATTTGTAGATCAGTTACACAATTCATAAAAAATTTTTTTATATTGTTTTAGAGTATTTTTTCAAAGAGCTCACATTACTTAATTTACTTTAAAACATAGGGTAGTTTTAAGTAAACTTGAAGCTTTCGTATAGTAGTTTAAGAATATTAGTTAAATCCTAGTGAATCTCACAACTTTTAAATATAGTTTTGCCCTTAAAAGATCTATATAAAATGAAGGAATATATTAACTGCCAAGCCACTGAATCTTGTAAATTCCGTGTATTGAAAGATAAAAAGTAAAACAAAGCTAAAAATAATAGGTTAGTGAAAGAAATATGGATAGAAGGTATTATTTTATATAATTCTTGTTACATGGAGTTAGTACAAAACCTATTAAGCAGAGATCCCAAGAAAGCAAGAATCATTAAAGATCAACCTATAGCTGAGGTGAAGGAGACAAGTTTGTTAAAGGAGGTAAGCGATTTGAGTAAAATCAATCTTATTAAAGCTATTAAGTCTATAGCCAAAATTCTTTATAAGAGAGAGCATGTAAAAAAGGAAGGTCTTATATATGTTTTTGATGAGATGTGTGAATTATTTTAAAAAACTGACCCAACTCTTGAAGATTTTTTTATTCAACTTTATTCTGCAGCTTGGCTAGATGAATATAATGAGCAAACGATGAACCGCATGAAGAGATTGATGGTTTTAATATGTTATCTTCTCACATCCTTAAATAACACGAGAATTAATTCTTTTAAGCTTGATCTAGCATTTTATTTAGGTTCAGCAGGAGAAGGCTTGAATACAATGGCAAATCTTGGTATTGCTACAACATCAAAAACAATAAATGAGAGAAAGAGAAGAATATTCAATGAGTATGAAAAAAATACGGAGAGTGCACTTTTACAGCATTTGAACAATGCACTCGTGCTAAACATAGATGACTATCACAATATTCATGTTCCACACCAACCTGACACTACTAGTACTTCTAGGCCAACACATATAGCAACAATTTTAGTAAATCCATCCTTAATACTAGCAATTCCGTTTTATAGAGTCATTAATTTGAGGTTTATTGATAAAGGTTTGATTATAAAACATATTAACACATGTTTTATTATAAATCTTGGTGTTTTGTATTCTCACATGCAAAGTACTAAAGTATATACTGATAAAAAGGTAATAGATAATTTAGTATTACATAGTTATAATGATAGGCTCATAGAGAAGAAAAATGATTAGCATATACACAACTCTATTCTTATCGATTTTATTGAGAAAGACTTGAAAGGTATAGAGGAATACCTGGAGGCTCTTTATACTGTACATATTCAAGAGTCGATGCAGCTATATCTTTCTAATTGTGTGGTTCCTATAGTTGCTGATTGGCCAGGTTAGTTTTTCATTCATAAAGCTATCGCTCAATGACTTCTTCTTAATAATGAATTTGTTTCTCCTTTTGTTACGTCGTTCTTACCTATTATAGGGCCTCTTCACATATCCTTGAATGGTCATGAGCGTGTATATAAAAAGAATTCACTTTTATTTATTAATATATACAAGAATATTTTTGGTGTAAAAAAAAATATTGGTAAGACACCACAGCCACGGAAAATTGATTTAATTCTCCATATCGTGTATATGGCGTGGTCTAATATTGCTAATACAGGTCATTCAAAATTTGGTTATATGTGTAAGAATATAGAATTTTTATATCTAACTAATTTACTAGATAATTTAATTCCTCTAGTTCTTGATGTTTATGCCGTACACTATCATGAAGGAAACTAGCCAGCTTATGAGGAAGCATGTATGCGCTATTGGAGTGATCTCTTCCTCTGATTTGATTGAAAGAATTATAAACATACTCACTTAATGTTTTTTTCTGATGTTTTTTATTGAATGAAGACTGGTCATCTAATGTTTGAAATGATTACTAACCATTTGGCTTCTCTTAGTAATTCTCCAGTTGAAATTGTATATAGTATTATTCGAAGGCATACTTCCAAATTTTTTACTACCAATCAGTTGCAAAAAGAAGCGTATTCTATTTTTCAGCAAAGAAATGATAATACTTTTCATCAAAATTTCATAAATTTTACGAAGTATCCATATACTTCAAAGCAGTTAGATATGCTTTATCAAAAGTGCTCTATACTGCTTTTAGAGTTATTTGCAAAAGTATATCAAAATTGTAATCTTCACCTCGTTATCAAATCTTTGAAAGATAGTATCAATACATACCAACTAACTTCACTAGATTACGATGTGACTGATCATAATCTTCTAAGAGGCTTTGTTACTTCTATAAAGCCCAACATATTAGTTTTATATGATTCAATACACTGCGACAGGGTTTATGATTTGTATAATGGCATTGTTTTGACATGTGGGCATGGATACCATTACAAAAATCTTATTTTAAATATCTTATTTGTTTAGATTATCTTCAATACGAAATTAATAAAAATGTTAAGTATGACTAATAAAGTATTTGAAAATAAGTCAATGAATAAGGGGAATGAAATTGTAGTCAATAATAAAACTTTAGATGATATCAATAAAATAATAGGCAATTCAGTAGAAATAGATAAATTATTAAAATATATAAAGCTTACATTTCAACAATTGCAATAAAAATCAAAAAAATTTAAAAATAAGTTTTAATATCTTTTATTATTGCTGTGGAAATCGCCTTATTACATAATTATGATCAATTTTAATTAATTAAACTTGTTGCATCTGTCTGTAAAAACCTCACGTGGAAAATTGGTCAACATAATATGTGCAATATCAATCACAGTATGATTCGTGTAATATTAGACAATTCCCTCTGTTCTATAGTATATCTTGATTATAAAATTTCACTTTACATAGAATCTTCTTTCTGATGAACAACCAAATCCAGATACAAATTACAAAGAAGATCCCGGTCCTCTGTAGATAGCACTGTGTTTACCATTATGATCACCCCAAACACGTGGTTGCAATCCATCTGGTCATCCCAATTTGGAAGGAGTAAACAATACTGATCATCTGACAGGGGTAAGCTGTTTTGTCCACTTTTTCAAAAATTTTGTTGAAAGCATAAGTGGGTGATAGTAAAGAATATTGACCTCATACTTTTCTTCAAGGAGAGTATATATTTCTTCAAAAATAGTAATACAAGTAGGTCCGAGCATACTGCTGCTCTTCTTTTCAGTAAGTGATAAACTCTGAATTTGTTGGCAAGTAGCATATAAGAACTACTTCTAAATAACAAGTGCTGTTCTTATGATGAGTAATAAGCTTTGAAACTGTTAGCAGATAGCATATGAGAACTTTTTCTAAATAATGGCTACCAGTTTATAGTTTTCGTAAGTCTTATATCCTTCTTCTCTAACATAGTTTTACTATTTTTTAATAAAAGTTTAGTTTTAAAAGGTTGGTTCGAATGATCGTTAGGAAGAGTTAAAATTGGTTATCATAATTATATTATTATTATATAATAATAATATAATTATTATATAATAATAATATAATTATTATATAATAATTTTATAATTATTATTTAATAATTATATTATTATTATATAATAATTATATTATTATTATAATTTAATTAAATTTTAATTATATTTTAATCAAAATAATGCTTCCAACTCTTCCCAATGATCATTTAGACCAACTTTTTAAAACCAAACGTTTATTAAAAATAGTAAAACTATGTTAGAGAAGAAGGACATAAGACTGACAAAAACTATAAACTGGTAGACATTATTTAGAAATAGTTCTTATATGCTATCTGCTAACAGTTCCAGAGCTTATCACTCACTATGAGGATAGCACTTGTTATTTAGAAGTAGTTCTCATACACTACTTGCTAACAAGTTCAGAGTTTATCACTTACTGAAAAAAAGAGCAGCAGTACGCTTAGACTTACTTGTATTACTATTTTTGAAGAAACATATACTTTTCTTGAAGAAAAGTATGAGGTCAATATTCTTTACTATCACCCACTTGTACTTTCAACAAAATTTTTAAAAAAAGTAGGCAAAACAGCTTACTCCTATTAGAAGATCAGCATTGTTTACTCCTTCCAAATCAGGATGACCAGGTGGATTGCAACCACATATTTGAGGTAATTATAAAGATAAACATAGTGCTACCTA